>JAZHYW010040717.1:0-36045 GCA_037355805.1 Ixodes ricinus | reverse complement strand
TTCAAGGTCGTTTGACAATTGTGGTGGAAAGAGATGAGACCTTTGTTGTCTTTGGCTTTGGCGGTCGAGAAGAGGTCGAGAAAATTTTGTGGTGAAGTTCGTGGAGTGTATACAAGAGGGTGACCAAATAAACTTGTCTTTAGCTGTGTTAGAGACGTGTCCTCGACTGTTCATTTTTCTTCTACTTTGAAACTTTCCTCTTTTCCTGCCTCAGGTCTCGGGCTAAGAACCACCAGCTCGCCTGCGCACTCACTGCATTATCAATTCACTGGCTGCACCACGACACGGCCACTCCTTGTTATCACTGAATGATCCTGATGATGCAGGCTCTGAGACCTTGTCGACGTGGACATGTCCTCAGGTGCCTGTAATATCGGTTGCGCCTGCATGATCGTCCTCGTTGTTCTCGCACGTGTAAGATCTTTCCCTGTGCCCCTGTTGAAACCACACCTCTGTGCCATTGTTTTCCTGCTTTAAACGAAACTTCTTCACGGGCTGCATAAGTAGTGGTATAAAACCGGTGGCACCGGTTTTATACTGTTGCGTCTGTTGCGTCTCTTGCTGCTGTTGCTGGACGATCCATGGCGTATGTACGATAGGAACTTGAGCAATGGGGTGGTGATAATTTGTTGGCAGAAATACAAGTGCACCGAGGTGGGCGTTTCTCATCCCAGGTGAGTTGATTCTATGTTACGGCTGCCGTTGCTGTTCCCATGGCTGTCCTTGCTTCTCTTGGCGCTGACGTAGCTCCTCGCGTCGCTGTTCCGGGGGCTGTCGTTGGTATAGTGACGTTGTAGCTGCAGAAGTTGCTTATGCTTTTCACTTCGTTCGTGTAGAAGATCTTGCTGCCTGGCATGTCCTTGCTCATGAAGTTGTCGCTGACTCTCGCTGTTGGAAGCGCGGCTGTCCCGCAATTCATACTGGTGCTCACGTTGATGCTCTTAGCTCACGTTGTAGCTCTTTACGTGCTCGCTGTAACTCGAGTTCACGTTGTTGCTTGGTTTTTACAAGTTGTGGCTGCTGCTTTCTATATTCGTGCTCGCATTGTGCAGCCCGTTGTTGCAGCTCCATATACTTTGAATGAGACGTCCATGTTTTTTGCTGTTTACGGTGCCGTTGTTGAGGACGGAGCCATGCTTATTCCTGTCGCGCTCTGGTTTATGCGTTCTGCAAAAGTTGCTGGGGCTGGATGCTGGTTTCATTGTGTTCTCTTGAGTACAGCCACGTGAATGACCTCTGGGGCATAGACTTGCTGATCCTGCCAAAATGAAAAGGGCAAACTACCTCTTACATGCTGCCCTAGCATTCATGGGCGATTGGCTACGGTTTGTTCATGGTGCTGTGCTCATTGCTGCTGTCGTGCCTGCTGTTGTTGTTGATGATGCTCCTGTGTTTCTTCTGATTCAACAGTTGGTGCTACACTGGCTGCGCCTGTGGTTGGAGGTCCAATGCACCTGCTCTCCAGGCTTGGCCTTGGTTGATATAAGGCTGAGAAGCGATAATGTGCAGGATTCGCTGATTAGGAACCGGGAACTGCACAATTCCTCCAGGGTAGTTTTTTCAACGACACAGTACGAACCTGCGTTTGTGTTGTTCAACCTTGGTTTCTGCCCCTCAGCCGTCTTGTTGTGTTGGTGTTGCTGTTTTTGCTGTGTGTCGTTTGTGTGGTGCTTGCCTTGCTGTTGCTGCGGCTTGACTCGCCTCACAAGGTTTATTTCAGAGCACGTGTGTACGCCAAGGATCGGTTTAACCTCAGTGTCAATTACATAAAACTCCAGTGGACAGTTGCATTCATTATCGATGAAGTCAATGGTGCATTTCCCAGAAAACGTGAGGTTCCCTTCACTGAACTTCAGAACCTCAACATTTGTGGGCACAATTGTCCCTTCAGATCTGCATTTGCGTAGCAGAGAGCGATAAATAACATTGGCGTCTGCACCAGTGTCCAGTTTGAAAAAAAATGTATGTCCAGTGATGTATATGCTTTTGTATTAAGCCATTTCTCCGGCTGATCCAAGAGAGCGCATTGTTATCTCTCCCAGGCGGATTGTGTTGTTGGGCTCAGAGTTCATTGCTGAGTTAGAAGCTTCCTCGAGTGCAGAAACACACCAGTATTTGAAGTGCTTCTGCTGTGACTAGTTGCACATTCTCAAAAAACGTCAGAATTTTCACAAGAGACACTCTGCTGGCCATAAGTGGGGCAGTTTCGAGGCTGATGGAAAGTGCCGCATCTCAAACATGAACTTTCCTGTAGGTTTTAGGGTCGATCTCTTTTAGGTTGAGCCTGCCGATACCTTGGTTTCGCTGCTCGTGAGTTAGCAGGACAATGATAAAGCCAATCAACTCTAACCTCCTCCTCCTCAGTTGTCTTCATGTTACTCACGCGCTTTCTTTTTTTTATATTTCAGCCTCTTTGGAGGTTAAGATTATATTGCCAAGGGTTAGATCGTTGTGTGAGCGCTGCGGCGCAATCAACACAATACTTGTGGTGCTCGAGGGTGGACGTCTCGCTCGTGAATTATAGCTGTTGCAAAACGTGCAGAAACCCGAAGGCGCCAAAAGGAACGCTGGGAACTTCCCGTAGGGAATTGACTCTAGTGGCAGAGGACAAAGGCGACCTGGGAGACCGGGGAAAAACGCAAACGAGTGGGCGAAGGGTATGCGGGCAGAAACAGACCTACCACATTTCTTTTTTTATTTATCTCGCTTTCTTTAGATTCACCAGTAGACGCTGCGGGAGCAGGGGGCATACAGGACGTTCCCATGATTCGTTCCGCGCTCAGTCACTCCAATCGTATACATCATAAAAAGGAAAAAAAGACGCGGCGTTCGCTGCAGACATGGTGGCAGAATTATCTGGCCTCGAGCATCTTCGATGCATGCTCGCTTCATCCATGCCATATGTATGATTCGAACGTGCCTGCAGACAGTTCTATTGTATGAAGAAACAGACAGCCTCAGCTCACTTCCTTTTGTACGATATGTTACAGCAATGTCCCTGCGCGGTTCGAGGGCATTATGCAGCTGGTCAGTTGCGCAACGCGCAATAAGGCATGGGGCAGTTCCCTAGCTGCGAGGGGAACCGAATCACGACGATTAGAAACTTGTTTCAATCGCATTTCAACTGAGTTTTCGTTTCTTTTTTTAACTTTGGTTTTAGGGACTTTTCCTAGACTCCGCTCCGTCCGTTTCTTTTCGCCTAGCGGATGCATTAAGAGACTGGAAGCTAGAAGACAATGACTACGCATGACTACGCATGACAATGACTACGCATGACGTCATCGTCGGTGGAACTCCGACCCGCCCTAAGCGGTAATCCTGCTGAAGCTCGACCAGAATGGCCGCAAGAGGCAGACATGTCCGCCTTGACGTCTCCGCGTGCTAGCGTCGCGGATCGTTGCGAGACGATGTACGACGTGCTGGCGGCCATGTTCATGCACGCTAGCTGGAGCTGCTTTTCTAGCTGCGATTGGCCGAGCCGTCTCTCGTAAAGACACTACCAGGTTCTGCCAATGAGGAATACAAGTAGAAAAAAAAGAAGAAAACGAATGACAGACACAGACAAAAGGAGGGGGAGAAAAACAAAAATGAGAAGGAAGAAAACAAACAATTATAAAATAGATAAAATAAAGAGTTTCTACGACGCAATCTCGGATAAAACACAAGGAGCATAAAATCAAGGCAGTACAAGTGTGTCAAACATAGCACTCAAAATGTAAAAAACAAAATGTGAGAAAAATATTTGGTTGTTTTTCTGTCTTCCTAGAACTAAGCGAAATTATTTTAATTTTAATTATAGTGACTCAAGTAAAAATTGCCCCTGCGGTCCGCAATCTCCCTTAGTTGATTACGAGCTAGAAAGGTGAAAATAACATTTTCTTAACATAAACCAAACAGTATACTCTTTACGGTTATTGCTCGCCATTATTAATAAAAAAAAAGACATTACCATAGAGCCGTTAAAATAATTGCCGACCGAGTAACGGTTAGAACGATAACTTTATAGCAACCACCAGAAACATGGGGGCCACGAGGAAATTAATGTAGCTTCAGCGCGATCCCTTCCTGACTTTGTAATGTGATGTAATGGATGCGGTGGCGCCGTTCAAAAGTGCAAAGCGAGTAGAGCGATTTTCGATGGCTTCCAACGTCGATTGGAACGGATGTCCCGGAGAGAGACTGCATATTCCCGTTCACACCCCGTCACGTTTTCGGTATTCAAATCGCCCCCAACGTCACCTTCTTTCAACGGAGAAACATGACTTCCCATCGCAGCCAGCTGTGAATTTTGTTTGGTCCTCAGAGGCTGCAACGTTCTCGAGATCACTGTTCCTTCCCAAGTTCTCTTTTTTATGCTTTTAAGCAATTGTTGGTTCGATAATTCCAGAAAGTTCATACGCAAAGTTTGAAAGAAGTAGTAAGAAAAACATATAGAAATAAAAATGGAAAGGTCAACCGTGGCAATTTGCTCTTTCAGCACTCTGTGGGAGAAGGGAGGAAAGAGAAAGATAGCGAAGAAGGGAGAGAACAATTTGCACAATAATTTGCATAACATGTCGGGCCAGCGAGCGGCTATCGTCGTCGATTTATGCAGTTTTGCGTCTAAAAGCTCCTTGTCTACGAAACATTTTTGTTTCGGATCTAGTAGTTGACGTCTGAGACGAGCTTCTCACGTGTAAAATTTAAAAACTGCTATTAACCTGGTTTAATAAGAGTGCACAGGAGAAAAAAATACGCAAAAAAGAGGACTGAGAAGAGAGGCACGCGGAACAGGGCGCCCTGTCCTGTGTGCCCTCTCTTCTCTCTCCTCGTGGTTTTTTTTTTTCGTATTTTTATTGTGTATGAAAACCAACTAGCCCCACTCGTAGACTTAATAATACGAGTACTTTGCATAAACCAAATTGATGAATAGCACGCATTTATTGCGGGAGTAATACCACTATCGGAGGCAAGTGGCATTCCCCATGCTCTCGACCGTACAGGTGTACGTACTGTAGCTTTTGCCATGCCCATGCGTGTACAACGGATAACGACGGGCCTTTCGCCGAGCTTCGCCCCTGGGCATCTTCATCACCACAGCAAGCTCGCGGTGGAAAGTAACCTCATTATTAGCGGTATATCGTTATTTTAACGCGCATCGCGCCATAATGATTCCACGAAGGCACGCGCCATCCACCAACGCCCGTCCACGTGATAGCGAAACACACCTCGCAAAGTTGCGGCCCAAGGGAGAAACAGCGCGTCGTCCTCACCGGCAGATTCCACGCCTGCGTAGTTGAGCGCAGAAAGTAACGGGGAAACTGCACCAAAGTAGGCTTAGCACGCGCATCCTCGTGTCGAAGAAGCTCCCAGCGCTCGCTCGCGTGTTCCTCTATGGGGTCCACTCAGTTCATCCTAAGATACTTCATCCCAGGACACTTCATCCCAGACACTTTATACCAAAGGTGTTTCATCCCAAGACGTTTCATTCCAAGATGTTTCATCCCACTGAACATTACATGCCAGGATATTTCATACTTTGGAGTGGCTCTGCCACACTTCATCCCCGGATGCGTCATCTCAGGAATGTTCATCCCGGTCACTTCATACCAAAGTCATTTCATCCCAAGATGTTTCTTCCCAAGACGTTCCATGCCAATGACATGAAATACCAAGGCATTTCATACCAGAATAATTTGAGGCACCCACGAGCTGCTGAGCTCGAGCAAGAATAAATCTTAGACTATTCTCAGCGCACCATCGAAGTCATGTTCATGTTAGATAGGTCGCATTTCGCCGGCTGCAGCACTTAAATGAACATTATTTTGGGGTGTGCGTAGCAGTGCCCACAGACAACTCGATACTAGACTTCAGCGAAAGTCGGCCCATTCCACTTAAAGTCTTTCTTTTCTTTTTGCATTCTTCTCTCATTCATTCATTTACTTCGATACCTATTTGCAGTGCGGCTGTAATGGTCAGATTTATTTCTTATGAAAGCTGCAAACCGCAACAAACCGAAATACTGGGGATCGATGTCACTTGAAAAACGGCTGAAAGGTATCGTTCCAAGACAACCTTCACCAGAATTATGAAACTTTAAAGCGTTTATTTTACAATAACCCACCCATAAGAGGAAAACCTTAACAAGAGGTCAAAATTCGGGCTAATACGCTCTTCTGAGCACACAATTCTGGCTAATACACTCAAGAATTGCCAAGTACGTAGCACGAGCACGCATTGAGAAAGCTGTCTGCGTCTCGGTTGTTATAAGTCATCCAGGATCCGGCATAGACGCTTGTTAGACTGCTCGTACTCCTTCTTCGTGTATAGCGGTGACTCATGACCCACGTCCAGCTGAATGGCCATCGCGTTCACACGAACTTGTTCGAGAGAAGCGCATCCAACAACTTGAATACTGTAGGATGGGATGCACCGATAGAATTTTGAAAGACCCGGTGCCAGCTTTCAACGCTATTGTTGGTTCTGGGAAGGCTGACCTCTGTCACGCGCTTGCAATTCCACATGGATATTGGGAACCTTAGGTCCTTGTGGGGTCGACCGGCCCAGGTATTCTCAAAGTAGTCCAGGAACTCTTGGTGCTGTTCCGTGCGTCTAAACAAGTCCAGCAGCTGTCTCGCGAGCATGCGATATCTGTCGCAGACGTCGGAAACATCGCAGAAGCACAGTGCAATAAATTTCTTCAGGATGAGATGGTAGCTGAAATCATCAATGAATCGTGTGTGCATGCCGAGCTCTTGAATTCGGCGCCAGATGCTTTGCGCGAAATGAAATAAGCATCGATGCCCCTCGACGTCAGGAATATATTGCCGAAAAGCATTCTCTTCAGCCTTTTCGAAGTCCATCACTACTGTAGTGCACCTGTCGTGGGCTTGAAGTGGCATTGTCAATAGCCTCAAGTAGCATGCTCGTTGCTCTTTGTACGTCACTTCGCGCTTGTTTGGCAAGAGGCAGTAAACAAGTAGAAGCACCCTGCCTTGTAGAGGCCATGTACAACCCAAAGCTGGTAAAACATCTCTGGTGCTACTTTAAATGTGCCGTCACACAACCAGGTTTCGCAGGTGTTTAAGAGGCACAGGTCCGTGCTACAGGCGAAAATTATTATTCTTTCCGAGTCAATACAGCCCGTGTCCCCTGCGAGAAATACTTCCAGGTGACGCTGTTCTTGTCATGCGCAGGTGTTTAGGTACAATAATGTCTTCGATTTGGTGGGGAACTTGAGCTGCAACCATGGGCTTCGCGTCGAACTCTGGTCACCTTCCTTTCCAGTGATGACCAGCTTGGGGAGCTTCGCGATAGTGGCCGGTCTTGCCCCTTGTAGGCAGGCGGCCACGACGTTCCGAGGGTGTCGTGGGAACGCTTGGCTGCAGTTTTGATCTTATCTTGTAAACTCGCCGCAGCGACATTTTCTGGACTCGGTAGATGGCAAGTGTGTCCTTGTGTCACAGTGGTCGTCTCACCTGCAGTAACAGCTAGTCCCCGGCAACCCTCTTGGAATTTCCTCGCATCTCCATGCCGTCTTCTCGTCGTTGGTCCTGATGCTTGGTGTATAGGTAACCTTCGAAGCAGAGCTTCGGCGATCCTCGACGAGAAGCCACAAAGGTGGCCATGTTCTATAAACAAACTCGATGGCAATCAATGAGTCGGGCCGGCTGGACTGTTCGACTGATGAAAGCTCGATGCCATGTGCAGGACGGTCTTATGTGGCACGGGTGACAATAGAAGAAGAAGACGAAGTGCATATGTCGGTTCCGCGCGTGAAAAACCGATTTTATAACTTCTTCTTCTAGGCAGAAGACTTTGTGGTAGTAAAATATCCAGGTATGAAATGTCACTTGGTATGAAGCGTCTTGGGATGAGACATCTCGGGATAGAACGTTTCTGGTATGAAGTGTCCGGGATCAAACAGTCCTGGAATGAAATGACCTGGGATGAAGTGAGTGGCCCTTTAAGGGGCTGAACCGTATGGACTATTCTGGCATCAAATGTCGTGGTATGGATTGTCCATGGGATGAACTGTCTTGGGGTGAAACATCCTGGCATGAAATGACTTTGGTATGATGTGTCTGGGATGAACTGTCCTGGGATGAAGTGACTTGGGATGAAGTGTGGTAGAGCCTCCTCTATACTTCGTTTCAGCTTGGGTCCAGACGCAGCCGATGCTGAAATCACGAGCGTGTGGCCCCGAACAGTGCCTGTACTGCACGAGCCGCGCGTGCTAGCAGGAACGCTGGAAGCCCGGAGCTCGCGCTTGTAGCATCGGCTGCGTCTGGACCCAAGCTGAAACGAAGTATAGCAATGCGTTCACCGTGAGAAAAACTGTTATACGCAGTATTTTCAGGAAGGACTACACGCGTTGACGACGTTTACGCAACGAAACACAATTGTTGGAACCCTTTCGGCGCGGCCTGCGATCCGCCGCTTCCTCCTCGCGGCCCGTACGTCGCAAATGCCACTTGGTTAGCAAGCTGAGCCCGGAAGGAACGACGTAAATATAACGAGTTTCGTCGCGTAATTTTATTTGTTTCCTGTAAATACACTCTTCTATAGGCCGTTGCGGGTTAAGAACGCCGGACAAGCCGCCCTCCCAAATCTCTCCAGACTTTACAGTTTAGCAGAGCGAAAGCTGCAGAGAAGGCGAACGCTTCCTCACTCGGCCTGATCAAAGATTTTGCCCTTCGGTGGATTCGTAAGAATGATTTCATCGTTCAGTGCGGTCCACTCTTCCGCACATCTTGGATTATTAAATATTCTTGAACGTAACCCGGCAATCCCCAAAATATTGTCCGTCTGTGCACATTCCCCGAAACTTAGCGAAACAATTTAAAGTCATGTGACCTACACGTCAATTCAGTTCTTCCGCTAAATTCTGCGGGAAAATTGACTTCACGTAGCCTCAACATCAATTCCATTTGCCCTCGAGGTTTAGCGGAGGAAATCGACGTCACGGGACCTACACAACACTACTTCCCTTTTCTCTTTCTCTCCATCCTCTCCTCTTCTAAGGTGTCCTCCCCATCCCTCCAATTCCCTCTCTCCCCTGTTCTCCTACGGTTACGTCCCTCCCGAGTCCCGATAGCGCCCTCTCCCCGTCCCCAGTTACCTCACTCCCCTCCCTCCTCCATGGTCACGTGACACATCAGTTCAGTTTCCCAGTGATTAAATATAAATATTGGTTGTTCATTCCCGGAACGACCGTTTAATGTTTTCCGAACAATGGAAACAATCGCTCCTAAATAGTGCATTTCATGCATTATAGTAGGACTCAAACGTAAAAAGCGCCGCTACTTTTTTCCTCTTTAAAAAACAGGTAAGTCGATCAAAAATACCCCCTGATACTATTTGTACCATACAGTTATTCGTATATAATTCATTTATGTTAGCGTGCGCCACGTTTTGTATGTCCCATGGCTGCATCAAGAGCATTTTGCTATGATGAGAGACTATCGTTTTAGCCGATCCCTCGATTCTCCTCATGGTAAGTTGGACGCAGGGTCCAGACGGGCGAACTGAGAACTGACCCTCACCATATACTCCACATTTAGAAAAGAAGTTGTTTTTTTTTTGTGTGTACTTTGTGTAGCAGTCTCTAAAAAAGGAGCCGAAATAATGCGATAAGTCTTTACACTACTCTGTAAGCATTTTACCCACCTACCTATCGAAGATGAAAATAAAAAAATCCAAGAAAGCAAGTGAATATGGTTGATCCTAATGAACAGAACTTGAATTAAAAGACACGCACATGGACGCCCACACGCATGTACGCACACACACCTCCAGGCGCATGCATAAGCGCGCGCACACTCACACACGCACACTCATTTAGTATACATATACGTTTGTACCCTCAGCTTCTCGTTCCGTGCATTTTGAAAAGCAAAAAGTGCGTAATAGTAGTAGTAATAGTAGTAGTAATCTTTATTGGCTCGGGAGAGCCGTGGCACCCGCGGAAAGGCGACAGCCCGTACCATGAAGGGCCCGCGGTTCCACGTTCAGTGATGATGATTATAAGATGATATATACAAAATAAAATTTGGGAAGATGAAAAAAAAAGTAAAACCGGTGTTTGCGATGTAAGGGCCCGTTCCCATGCTCGCGTTTGGCAACGACCGACTGAGACGCCTCTTGTGACGGCTTGGGACCGGTTCCGGACAAGCGCATCCGACCCGAAGCCATCGCAAGAGGCTTAAAAACAGGCGCTTGTAGTCGCTCGCCAGTGTGTGAACGGGCCGCAACGCCTGTTCACACAACACCGTTTGCTCAAGTTGCGTTACGTTGCGGTAGCTTACGTCTCTTTGAGCCGCAAGTCATCGGTATATCCGCGATTCGTACGGAGGCAGCAATTTTAAAGAGTCGCTTCGCACCAGACAAACGAAGCGGGGATGTTCCGGTGACCTATATTTTATAACGTAACGTAAGAAAACGTAAGCAAACGCTGCTGTGTGAATGGACAATGTTGGCTGCTCAATTTCAATTCATGAACATATACGTGTCTTGCACACCAGCGGCCACTGCGGTAACCTTGCTGCTGAGCCAATAGCCCCTAGAAGACAAGGCCTACGGCATGACGTCATCGCTAGGGAATCCCCAACCCGCCTCAAGCGGCAAACACTCTGAAGCTTGACTCGAGCCGCCGCGAAGTGGCAGGCGCGCGCGTCTTGGCGTCGACGCGTGCTAACATCCTGCTCGTTTCTGAGACGTTGCGAGACGCGCTGTCGATGATGCTCACGCAAGGCAGGTGACACTGCGTGGGTCCGCTAGTAATGACGTTTGGGGGAGGAAGGCCCAGGCCTTGTCTTCTGGCTGGTATCCGCTCAGCGCGTACGTTCTGCAGCTTCCATTTCGCACCACCCAATTCCTGTTTTTTTTTTTTGTGAATAAGAGGCAGGAATTACCCGAAGTGACCACAAGCAGGAGGCGATGACGTCACGCGCAAGCCATGTGTATAACCAGTCTTGGGTAGTAAAGCGTTACTGTAACTTCGCTACTTTTTGGTAACTTGTAACTGTCACGAGTTACTTTTTAAAAATGTAACTTGTAACTATAGTTCTATTACTTTTTTCTGAGGTAACGATGAAAGTAACGACGTTACTTTGGTCGTTACTTTCCAGTTTTTTTATGAATAACATATGATTGAACGAGTAGAATCTAGCTATTCTTGCACTTTCCAAATTGTCTGTTCCGACATTTCGAGTGTCAAGTTGGCCATGCACAAACTTGTGAATACGTTCTTTCTCGCGAGTCACGACCCGAATATAGCCACGTGTTGATGTGATGAAAAAAAAATCTAGTTATCTTTACGCGCGCGCGTGTACTTTATGACTGAACACTTACATCTTAGTATCTTGAAGCACTACCTATGCTGCGGTTGTCCTTTCGTGTGCGCAAACGCTTTTTAATCGGGTGAATCAACCGTGAAACAACCATACACACGAAGGGCACTGCTAATGTTTCCCTATTTTGATTAGCGCCACTGCTTCGCACTGCGCATGTTTCGTATTTTGATTTGCGCCACTACTCCGACATGGTGTCAACAGTACACAGGCAAACTTTACTGCTGTTTCCGCGGGGTTTGCTCGTTGCTCTGGTTGCGCGGGGTCTGTTCAGCAAGGGCAGGGACGTGTTCGCCATCAAACGAGGTAAACTTTCAGACACTGATTTCGAGAAGCAACTGCTGCTATGATACAATATGAAGTAAAACGCGTACTTTTTTACTTTTATTCAATAAAACTTGGTGAGGGGCGTTTTCGAGTATTTCCTAAATTTTTCGTGTTCTAGAAAAGTAACTGAAAAATAATGTCGTTACTTCTTAAAAGTAACTGTAACTCTAACGAGTTCCTCTTTTTCGATGCGGTAACTGTAACGGGAACTTCGCCACATTTTTCTGAAAGTAACTGTAACTGCAACGAATTACTTTTTAAAAGTAACTTACCCAAGACTGTGCATAACGCACGATATGTCTCGTAGAAGGTCGCCAGATAAAGAGAAAGATAAATATTTCGTGAAAAAGTTAAGAAATTTAAGACTCGAACTGCGTCTACGTCTATAACTCCAGGTGGACCATTTCGGCCTGCCATTACAGATCCTGGAATCCCTAAAGTGGCACATATCGGCTCAGCAAGAAACCGCGTCAATTATAGTATAGTAGCGATAGTATAAAAAACGCTTTGCATAGCGGAGCTTTCGTGATGCATAATCAATATTCCTGGAAGCATCCGGCAGCGAACGGCATTATTGATGACGTAGTGGGGTCGCTGACACGAAACTAATCTGACCCCAGTTGTCGCACGCTTTTGCTTTTCCCAAGCGTTACGTTGCGTTACGTTGCGGTAGCTTTCCCAAGCGTAACCAAGCTACCGCAACGTAACTTTGCTCCCATTTTAGATTTTGAAAATAATCGCCGTATTACCTTGCCATTACGCCATTACAAAATTCCGCTATTAAATATTTTATATTTTTCAGCGTAAATGTATGGGACAATGTAAGTTTGGAACTGGGTTTGCCGATATTCACGCTCTTAATAAGTGAGTGACGAGAAATACGTTTTTGGAAAAAGATTGAGGGCGCAGGTAAAGTGGCGAATACTAAGCAACATTATAAAACCGGAGACACAGAAACAAAAAGGACACAACACCGTCTGAGACGGTGTTGTGCACGTCGTTTTTGTTGACGTGTCTCCGGTTTGATTGTGTTGCCGAATATTGCGTATATTTTCGAAGGGTTGTCTGATTTAAAAAAATAATGACGTAAGGTTAAATTATTTATTAGGTGTGGAATTTTGTTTTTATGTCGCAAACATGTGACTTGCAATGAGTTGCGAGAGTACTGGAGTGTTTTGCTCTAAACATCGAAAAAACGGACATCAGCGACGACTGAGAAGAAAAAAATAACAGGACCTACTTATAACGTCGGCTTCGACTTTGTGACAGTGCCCAATTTATCGTCTTCGGGGTTTGAAAACAATCCTCGTGGTAGGCAGACGCACGCTATTTACCAAACCGTGCAGCATGGGGGGCCAACAAGTCCCCGCTTTTAGACGCGGCACTTATAAGAAACATGGCCACGCTGAGCAGTCTTGACGCGAACGGCAGTTAGCAGGCGCCAGTCATAATCAGGCAAACCTAAGCCGAAATGGAGCTGCGCGGCACTTTGGGTGCCCATTTCAAACTGAAGGCGAATTAAGTCTGCCGTCACGCACGACATTCGCGATGAGAAGCTCGCGAGGGGCGCTTCTGTTTTCATCACTATGGGTAGTGCAAACTCACGCGGTTATGGTTTAGTTTTCATAGTGCATAGGAGCTTGGCATTGCACGTGCTTGCATCAGCGGAGGAAATCGAAGTATCCCCACTCTGGGTTGCGAAAACATTTCACCGGGCGCCGATTCCCAAACTTCTCACCGCGAATAGAGCCGACAAGTGACTAAGGCGAAATATTAAGCCTCGCTCAAACTGCCTGGAAGGGGTCACGATAGGATGCTGGGTTAGAACGTTCGTGACTTTACACAGGCGTACAGGTCCTAGACTGGCCCAAGAATACCCTCACGAATCGTCACTAATTCGGAATTTTCTTGGTCGCGGTGAAATTTCGAGGGTAAAAGGGGACCGTTTCTTTCAGTCTTGTCTCCGCAAAGCTCGATGACGTAATTGTGGGATCTGAAACCACCCGCCTGACGACAGTCGAGTGCGGCTCATGGATTGGACACGGAGAACTGCGTGAGAACCCGACTTCGGCTCGTAAGAATCAATGCCTCGGCGGACACTCGGGTAGTGGCTCGTGTCCAACCACTGCGGTGATGAGAATAGCCGAACTCTAACAATGCCTAGAGCTCTGCACACGTTTTCTACTTTGCCGACCCCAGCGCGTAGGTATGAGTGACGTTGGCACACGGGGCCGCTTGTTCTGGCTTCGAGTTGAGGGGACGAACAATGCTCCTATTTCTCGAATTTTATTGGTGACCTCCACTGCCTAGAAGGAAACACTAAAGCAAGTTTATTCGGTTATTAGCGTTTTGGAGGTGATCTGAGCAGTTTTTAGCGAAAGTAGAAACATCGTTTCATGGCCCCTTTTTACATGATACAAAAGGCAGTCTGCAGACAGTGGCTGCGGCCTGTTTCTCCCCCGTATGACGGTCACACATCAACTGTCTGCAGAACATCTTGGACAGCAGTGTACGAGGCAAACATGTCTTTAGAACGATGCTGGAGTGGATCTCTTGCGACAGTATGTCTGCAGCGAACACCCCTGTCTTTTGTATAGAATGCACGAGCAGTGTCCGCGGCTATACACGTCTTACTTTTGTCGGCTCAACTGCGGCTGAATGCGCTCGCGCAGCTCTATTTCACGCGCATTAAAAATGCTCCGATGCCAACTAAAGTCACTGGATCCTGGGAAAGTAGCGCCATTGCATTCCCTGCCGGGTTAAACTGGCCGGGCCAACGCCGGGGTCGAGTGGACTGGCGGCCTGGGTCACCGCTATGTAACTTCGGCGCTGTGTGCAGTCCGTTATGGCACGGTCATGGCCGCGCCTCTCGTAAGGGGAGGTGCAGCCATCGGTGCTGTGGCCGAAGACCGGGAGCAGCGAGGTGTTCGGCACGCCGCTTCGAAGTGGCCTTCTTGGCCTCAGCGGGCACAAACCCTAGCCCCGATTCTCGCACATAGCGCGGTGACCAGTGCCGTTAATGAAGTTGGGAACCGCCTTCTTAATCTCGATGCGCACGACCCTCTTTCCGGTGTACAGAGTGGGACAGTCTTTATACTTTGGGTGCCAGGCACCGAGGATCTTGCCGTACGGCCCGAGCACCGCTCGAAGGGCGTCGTCCGGAACGTGGCGGGAATCGGAACACCGACACATAAACCGTGCGTGGCCCCACCTGTTCTAATGGTACCACGACGTCACCAAGCAGCAGGCTGCCCTGCGCTACCGATTTCTCGGCCGTCTCCGCTGAGTTCACGGCGGCGAGAAACTTTCTTCCACCATTATGCTGAAGGTGGATTAAACCTCCACTGCCGACAATAGCATCAAGGGCATTGATGATGTGGTCAACAGGAGCCTCAGACGACGCTGAGAACGCGAAGAACTGGCCTTCGACGCGGTGGCCGGGGACATCCTGGCCGACAGCGGGGTGAGGCCCCGGGCCACAGCGTGACGGTTGTAGACCCGGGCCAGAGCGATGCGAATCACGATGGTACACTGGCTACACTCGAACGGCGTTGCGACTAGCAGGGAACCGTTGCCATGGCACTCGCCATTTCGGTTCACTCAAATCTTCGAAGCTTCGTGAGGGTCGTTCTTAACCAGTCGCGCCAAGATCGACATGGTACATCATCGTACTGACCCAGGCAGCACAAGACGTCGAGTTGACGTCGAAATAGGGTCCTCGACGTTGGGCGACGTCGAAGTCCTTAACAAACTTTTTATCGACGGCATTGGTACGCCCACGTGAGAGGTTCCGACAAAGTCAAACACGCGACGTAGTGACAACGTCATAAGCTTCACCTCGACGACTTCAACAGTAATCGACGTCTGTTCGACGTCTTGTATGAGAAGGTCTTTAAACGTCGAGCACGAGACGTCATAACAATGTCCTGAGCGACACCTTGACGTCTTCGACACTAATCGACGTCGGTTCTACGTTTTCTCCGGGAAGTTCTCTGAACGTCGAGCACGAGACGTCCCAACAATGTCCTGTGCAACACCTTGACGTCATCGACAATATTCGACGTAATTTTTACCTTTTTCTGGGGAGGTTATTGCAACGTTGAGCGTGAGACGCCCCAACAATGTCTGAGCAACACCTTGACGTAATTGGCAATAATAGACGTCAGTTCTACGTTTTCTCCGGGAAGTTCTTTGAGTGTGGAGCACGAGACGTCCCAACAATGCCCTGTGCAACACCTTGACGTCATCGACAATATTCGACGTCATTTTTACGTTTTTTGGGGGAGGTTCTTGTAACGTTGAGAGCGAGACGTCCCAACAATGTCTCGAGCAACACCTTGACGTAATCGGCAATAATAGACGTCAGTTCTTAGTTTTCTCCGGGAAGTTCTTTGAACGTGGAGCACGAGACGTTCCAACAGCGTCCTGAGCAACACCTTGACGTCGTCGACATTATTCGACGTCAGTTCTACGTTGTTTTTTTCGGGAGGTTCTTTGAACGTTGAGCGCGAGACGTCCATATAGTGTCTGAGCGAACACCTTGATCACCCTAAACAAGCGTCCCATAGTGCAGAAGGACCTGTCATATTACTTCTAAGATATCTCGTCAATGACAACGTTTTCGATGCTGTGCATGCAATCCACATTTAAACCTGGCTGAGCTGCTGAAATTTCTTACAATATTATCATTCTCGGGAATGATGTTTTAGCAGGAATTGCTTAAAAAGCCGAGAATTCACAACAACAAAAGCCAGGATTTAGCTCGGAGTCAGCGGGGCTGTTTACAGCATGTTTAGCGTTTCTAACTTAATATCAGCGTCTTTGAAGCTGTAAGAGAATGACAATAATGCAAGAGATTTCTGCAGCTAAGCCAGGTTGAATGGTGGACAACATGCACAGTATCGAAAACGTTGTCATTGACGAGATATCTTAAAAGTAATATGACAGGTCCTTCTGCACTATGGGACGCTTGTTTTTTTCTCGTAAACAACAGAAATTTTGTGAAATCACAAAAAAATTAAAACAGATTTCCTTGGTGAAAGTACATAAAAAACGAAAAACAGAAAACGTAGGAAAACAGCAAAAGTAGGTCAAAAAGTTGACATGTTTTTTCTGTAGTTTTCAGAAAATATTTTTACAATGTAACCATAGAAGTGGTCGAAATTACCGATCACTGGGAAGAACGCCGTTCCCATGATTCCTGGACAGCGGGCCGGGGCGCTTGAAGGATTTAGCAAATTGGCTATTCCGTCCGAATATGCATGCTTTCGCGAACATACCGTCGAGCAACGAAGCCACCAGATTTGGTTGGCTCCATTGTTACACGGTGACCCATGGCAAGACCGGTGTCAATTGAAATCCCGTTCAGTCTAGACGTATGCTCGACGTTTTACGGTCGTTAAATGGGACGTTATTTCAATGTTGACATGACGTTATCACAGACGTGCGCTCGACATTTTATGTCGTTAAATGGGACGTTATCGTTAATGACGTTTTCAATTGACATCCCGATCAGTTTAGACCTATACTGGACGTTTTGTGGTCGTTAAATGGGATATTGTGTCAACGTCGATAAACATTACCACTTGACTTCCCGTCCAATTCGGACGTGCACTCGACGTTCTAAGGTCGTTAAGTGGGACGTTATGTCGACGTAAAATCCACCCTTTTTTCCAGACATTAGCCTTTCCATATTACGTTGAAGGGACCTGACGTTCAGACTTTCGACGTTCTTTCGACATGTGGTTCCTGACGTAATCACCTTCTTTCGACGTCTTTTCAACGTGTCTGTGCTGCCTGGGGAAGGCGTTCCTCGGCAGCATAAGCGTTTTTGGCACTAAGTATGCAATCAACTTATCAATCATGCCCATCTCCACGGATCTCTTAAAATGATAGTGTTCCTATTGCGTATTTCGAGACAATAAACTTATTTTTCAATGCCTCCAAGCACCGATACCGCACGTGGTGGTGGTACTGCCGCACGCGTCGGCGATCGAGCGTGTGCGTGGCCGAGTGGTTACCGCGCTTGACTTTCGTGGTGCGGAGGCCCAGGGTTTGATTCCTGGGAGTTACGCGTCTTTTATTTATTCTTTCAGTTTACTGTTCAGGTGAGCTCGAGAACATTGTTGGTTATTCTAGGTCCGATTGTTCTACGCGTCGAACCTTCTACGTTGATTATTCCAGAAGCCCACGCGTCTGCATAAGGGACTTGGCGTGGTGAGCCAAAATCAGTTTCGCCTCAACACTCACTCCTGCTGTTTCGCCGACATCGACGCCTGTCACGCTAACGTTCTTCAATTTCATTTTGGGCACAAGTTCGCTCCATTAAACGTTTAGTTTCTCCAGTTAACTCACCGCTTCATCTTTTGTCATTCGTGACATGGTACGAAGATGTAAGCTCGTTTCGTCGGTGTACGGATAGCAAAATCGCGGTATACAAGAAATGTCTCTATAAAACTACCCGTCACCAGGGAATTTAGGCCGGCTCACAAAGATGAAGAGGTCAAGGGGAAATCGCTCATTTTATGAACCAGAATGGCGACCATACTGGGAGCTTGGCGCTACTTTGGCAGTATCCAGTTACTTCAATGCCAACCACTATACTTGCACTCCATAAGACGACGACTAGCTCTTCGAAGAACCTACGTTTTTCTTTGATCAGGATAACTCTGGCTAAGCGAACATTCCGTCGGTCGCCGAGTGTGTATAGTTATCGGCGATGCATCTTCCAGTGTTCCGCATTTTGACCGTTTATATTTCGTTCCCGTTTCCCCGTAGTGGCATCACTGCAGTTGCTGGTGTTGCTGTTGTCGACGTTGTGTTCCATCGCGCGGCAAGGCAAG
The DNA here is from genome assembly GCA_037355805.1 of Ixodes ricinus. Classification (NCBI taxonomy): domain Eukaryota; kingdom Metazoa; phylum Arthropoda; class Arachnida; order Ixodida; family Ixodidae; genus Ixodes; species Ixodes ricinus. The sequence continues at coordinate 17,546 of JAZHYW010040717.1, read as the reverse complement.
TCGCGGTTCATGGTTCCATTCATAATTCAGAGAGACGGGCGAGACGGCCACGGGAACCGAGATTTGTTCCCTCCGGGCCGAATCTAATCTCCCATTTCCGGGTAAAAGGCGGAGATTTTGATGCGATCCCTTGACCAAACACGGAGCCCCCGAATCCATTAGAGCGTCCGGCCGGTTTGGGAACTTGGATGCATTACGCTGGCGGCGGCAGCGCTGCCGAAGCTCTGGGCCCGCAGATGCATAAACCGGAACGGGAGCCGTGTACAGCGACTGGGCTTCTATCCGTTGCTCGGCACAGAAGTGAGCCTGCCCTCGCACTTCGCCCTGCCGGTGTACGAGAAGAGACACCAGAAAACGACACTGACCTCGTTTTTCGGACCGAGCGAATATTCCTCCTTCTTTCGGCAGCACTTATCCGTGGTCGATAGTCGAGTTCTGAATGCTCCGCTGGAAGCGGCACGAATTCCTTCCTCTTTTGGATCGGAGGCGGGCAAAAATCCTTTCAACGCTCGAGACTGCGGAACGCAGATCTGTCTTTTTTTTTTTCATTACTATTTTAACATTTTTATTATATGTACTGGTATTTAATACGAGGCTTGCACCGACATCACATCAGAGTGAAATTCGGGTGGCCTGGCTGTTAAGCGCGTACCGCAGCACACATCTCGCACCACCCGATTTGTTTTTATCCGCGACAACAAAGAGGAATTACCCAAACTGACCATCCGCACGGCGGGATGACGTCACGCGTATACCACGTCTACGAACTCACCTCTCGTTGAAAACCTGTATTCTTTTTTTTTTTTCGTCTTTCGTAAAAAAAAAAAACCTTTTTTGGGCGCTTTATAAACAAGCGCGTCTGCTCATATGACACGTGGGCAATGCATATCCACAAAAAAGAAAAACTGTTTTTGCGCAACTCGAAGCACTCGGCGTGACGTCAGAAACTTGAGTCTGTGTATGGCGTCAGTTTTCGCTCCCATTCGAAAAGACTAACACAAATGTGCGCCACTCGACCGCCTGTGAGAATAGCTTCAGCCTTACATTGCCCCTATAACAAAACAAAACACCGGCACCCGAAAAACAAAATCGACTCGGAAGCGAAGAAGGAAAGCGGTTCAATAGAGAGAGAGGGGGGAGGAGGAAGAGATCCCACTTTTAAAGCCCAGTTTGCTGGCTCAATGGATGCGAACCGACGATCGAGGCTCTGGTTTGGAAGAAAAAGCCAGCTGCGCTTGTCAGCTCCGATGCATTTATCTTGATAAGTTTGCCTTTGATGCGAGGCGCCATTTTGGAAGAAGGGCCGTGTCAATCCGCTTACCTGTTTTCAAAAGCGGTGCGGCGTAGAGAGAAAAGAGAGAAAATAACGAGATACGGGCAAATCTCGTCCGGGTGGGCGGGAACGTCGCGCGCAGTCCTCGACGCGTCCGTACGCAAATCCCTTTGCGCGGACGGCAGGCGATTGCCCACCAGAGAAAAGAAAGACATATGCTCGCGCGAGATAAGAATTGGCCGCGTCGCATAAGCATCACCGCGGTGCGGCCGCTTCACCAGCCGCCACGAACCGGAACAAACCCGCCAGATAGAGGAGCGGCGAGAGATTCCTCTTTCCTAGCGAACCCGAAGCCACGATCGCACCGCTAAAAAATGCACCCTACAAAAGACAGCCTGCGGACACTGTCTGCGTTCCTTTCCATGAAACGACGGCCACACATTGGCCCCAGAAAAAGTGTCTGCAGACATGTTCAAACGTGTGCGTGGAGCAAAAGCGCTTCCAACATGGAGACGCGATCCCGAAATGATCCGCGGATACGCCACGTGTCCGCGGACAATTTTGGCACCGTGTCTCTGCAGCGAACACCGTGTCCTTTGTACGATGTACGAGCAGAGTGGCTGCGGCTTTCCACGTAGCTATTCGAGGCTCTAGACCAACGCGCAGTTTCCAAACGAGAAGGTCTTTGCCCGAACCACCAGGTGGGGCCACTGCGCGTGCGCAGAAACCAGATTACCGTGGAGCGTGTACGCATGCGCAGTGCCGTGGCGGGTAGAGCGTCACACATCCGAGCCGCTTGCACGTCTTTCTCTTTCTTTTTCTTGCGGACCAATAAGAGACATTATGGACGCACCCGGCCGTTTTCAATCACTTCACGGAGTGTCAGACGGCACGGATTCGACGATGCCCCTCGGTACCCTGACTGGCGGCGAAGGCCAAGCCGAATATTGGGCCACGCATTGGGCGTACCCGAACGCGAGCCGAGCGGTGACGCGGGGCTCGTGCCCAATCAGGGAGCCGCATTCGGCTCTCGTGTCTTCGGAACGGGAACTGGCCCCGTTTGGGATCACGGACGTATCAAGTTCGAGTCTCGAGTATTTATACATGAAAGAAATATGGAAACAATATACCGCTCTTTTTTGTTTTATTCTCCTAGTGGAACTACCATTTGTGGTTGATTATCCGTACCGTATTTAACGAATTCTTTTTTGTTTCTTCGCAGCTACGTTGTTCCAAGTTTCGGCGCTATCTCAAGCTTTGCGAAAACGTTCTGCCTCAAACTGAGTAGGACGCGTTCGGAAGAAACGTTAAAGCGCGACACACATGCGCGTCAAAACTGTCCGATCTGACGTCCGATCCGACAGTCCGAACGCCGCTCCGAATTGCCGCACGCGACAGTTTGAGACCACACGCTTCCGACCTTGCATGCGACACGACGATCCGTTCGGATCCGCCCAAGAGATCCAAGCGCTCCAGCGGAGGTCCGCGTTCCTATACAGATCTCTGGTCCAAGATTGACGGTTCAGCTCGCACGAGCGAAATTACGAGCTCGTTCTCGCTAGCGCCTGCATTCTATGCTGAGGCCATCTTTCTCGAATGGGTCAGCGGGATTCACGCGTCCGGCTTCCCGTCGCCCAGGTCACTCCCGTTTTCTTGTTCGTCCCGCCAGGCCATAGCGCCAGACTATGGCGCCTGGAGTGCGTCTCCAAGTGGTGTTTTTAGCCTCCTATCCCGCCCATACATCAAAAGTGGTCCCGAACTGGCAACAAATGACGTCACAGAAGCCGGAGTGTCATGCTGTTGACTGTCGCGATCCTGGCGGGTGGTCGCAGAAATGCTGGCGAAAAGCACGAGCGAACGCGAGTGTCGCTGTCGTCACCACGTCCCAGGCGTCCCAACTTCCGGCTGCTGTAGCTTCCGTGGACTGTCACAGTGGAGAGCGACCTGCAGCAGAACAGGCGTCTGCTACACACACCACCGCTGTTGGGACACCGCCAGGGTCGCGACCGGCGATAGCATGACACTTCTATGACGTCATCAGGCGGAAATCGAGGGACCACTTTTTTGGACGCGGTAAACACACCAGTCGGAGACGCGTTCCAGGCACCATAGCCAGACCCAGTACGTCATGACGACGTTCAGGCTAGCTGTGCTATCACTGGCTGAGCGCTTCCGACAGTCCGTCTGCCGTGCTAAACTATCTGGCACGTCGGACGCACGCCGGATCGCCAATCCGACGTCTGAAGCGACCAAACCTTTCGGATCAGGCAGTCGTATTGCCGGATCGGACGTCGCATCGGATGGATTTTTCGCGCATGTGTCTCGCGCTTAAGATCAGTGTCCCGAATCAGACCACATTTCGGGTCAATATATTCTACGCCCTTTTACTCCGTCGACATCTCTCCGTGGATCTGAATCGTTGACACACATGTCGTTGTCTCTTCCGATAGCGCACAAAATGAACGCACGATGATTACGACGACGATGACTGACTCGCTTCCGAGTGTTTTGCGGAAAAGTGAATACACGCGTATTTTGATCGAGGGCGGCGCTCCACGCTCGAACGAGTAAGAGGGATTTTGTACACAGATTACGGCTGTCGAGCTACGAGGTCGGCGCGCGAGGTTACACAAGGTTTCTGAATGAAACTTCAGAGACTGCTAATGTATCGTCTAAAAGACGGTCTGCACACATGTTCTGAGCTCACACATGCATGTTGAACATGCTTGAGGTGTGCTTGCGTATCATTCGTGTCTGCAGCGGACACTGGCTGCGTTTACATGGATGCGACCGTTGCGCATCGAATCGAGATTCGACTATTTTGATTGGTTGCAGATGGGTAGAAGACAAAGAAGTAGGAAGACAAGCTGCGTGTGATTGGTCCTTGCTTAATTCGATGCGCTACAATCGCATTCATGTAAACGTGGCCACTGTGTCGTTTGTACGATGTATGCGCTGTCTGATCGCCGCTTCAGGTATCCATCGAGTGTGCACTCATCGTAATAAAACCGGATACGCTGAAACAAAAAGGACGTCCACGACAATGACCTTTTTTCTTTCCGCGTCTCCGGTTTTATTTTGTTTATTCACCAGCTCACCGGCGCCCTCAACCTTTTCTCAGTTGTACACTCATCCTGCCTGAATTGTCCTTGCATGGAACAACCTGCAGGCAACCTCGGTGTCTTGGGGTGAAACCAAGGTATACAGTGACTTTCAAAAATGATTCACCATTGCCGGGCGAGCCCCGACAAGTATACTGAATACGTTTTTGTTTCTGAAATAAGTACTTTTACATGATGGCATTTATTGCTTCTAAACCTCGAAGACCGCGCCTTTTTTGTCCTTTTTTCTTTTTGTTACTCTTATATCGCCAAAGGCGCATTCACCTTAGATGTTGGCAACATAATTTTGTTTTAGAGCCCAGCTCTTAGGCGCCCGTTTCCGGGTTGCGCAGCGTTGGCATCTCCGTCGGCGTACCGAGCTAAGTTTAGCGGGAAAATTGACGTCACGTGATCTCAACACCAATTCGATTCTCCACTAAATTTAGCGAGGGATTTCAGTTTCTCCGCTAGACTTAGAGGAAAAATTGACGTCACATGACCTCACCACCAATTCAATTCCCCGCTAAGAAATTGAATTCGTTCATAGGTGGCGTGACACACAGCCATGTGACGTCATTGTCCCCGCTAAATTTACCGGGGAAACTGAGTTGGAGGAGGAAGGAGGAGGAGGAAGAGGAGGGGCATACCCTCCCTCCGTACCCTCTCCTCCTTCTCCTCAATAGCTGCGCTCTAATTTCGCGTTACACAGATTTGTAAACGTCTTTCATTTTTTTGTACTGCAAAAAAAGATAAACTAATGTGGGTTGTGTTGTCTTGACGTTGGCGGTCCGAATGAGTGCGTGAAAAAGAAAGCAAAAACTTCACTTTCTTAGGAAAATATTATGTAAAACATTACGTAATATAACCGCATACTAAGCAGCAAAATAAACTTATGAAACCAATATTATAAAGACGCATAATGGGAGGGGGGGGCGGTTTCGCCTGTCAGTTTTCAGGTTAAGCTAAGCTCGAGTTCAAGTCAAAGTAAACTGCGCAAAGTACGACACCGGTTATATTCCTAACGAGCGTGTTGGTAAAGTATACAAGGTAACAAAAAGGATAAAACATAGAGAGCACGAAATGTATGTACTCGTCTGTGTTTCGTCCTCTCTATGTTTCCTTATTTCTGTCATCTAGTGTAACGCCGGCAATGCATAGAAAGTGCCAACATCAGCATAAAATAACTGTCTGCGCAATGAACTCGTCCGTCATCTGAACGTGGCTTCTAAAATCGTTGTGTTGAAACATAAGTGATTTATGCGTGTTGAGAAATAGTCAGTTACCTATAAATTCAAAAATCCTCTTGCCTATCTCCATACGTACGTAGCACAACGCAGCTGCATACCGCTTTAACATCATAGTCTTTAATGAAATATAATCGCAAACGGAATCACCACTAATTCACCTTTATTTTATCATTCGAATCAATCAAACGAGTGATTTTTGTCGCGACCCAATAGTCATGCAGTATTGGCGGCAAAACGTCGTCCACCCCTTTCGTCCCCTAAACTGCATTACTTGTGTGAGTGGAGCGTGTTACAAACCTTTCATTAGTAATGTTCAACATGCTTGAGATTGAGCTAGTTGGTTATTCGTGATTTTATTAAACTGCGTTACAAAGGATTGCAAATAACGACGCTGCTTCGATTAAATTGCGCTGCGAAGAATTACAAATAAATCGCACCTATTTCTGTTCGTCGAGCTCTTTCCTCGCCCCCGGTGTTGTTCTTTGTAATCCTTGGATGCGCAGTCTAATCGAAGCATTCGTCAGGGATTTGTGTCACTTCTGCATTAAGGAGCAGTACACCCTCAGCGACTTCTGAATGTGGCTTTAAAAATTATCCAGTCAATAAACGAAAAATGCGGAACAAATGAGCGTGTTGTCAATAAAAATTTCAATTTGAAAGGACAAACGAAAAAAAAAAACTTAGTCTCACACTCATTCGAATTGTAATTATGATTGCCTTCACAAAATTTCGGACCTTATTCGGGGAGATGACAAAATATCGCAAATAAAGCAAAAGGTGTTTGTTTTTTGGACCCTTCAATGCGGTTTTCAAAGCAGTGGCTCTATCAAGCGCAAGGATCTGCAGACAACACGATGAGATGGCCGTTCTCAATCGGACCGAGTTGTCCCCGCGGTCGCGCGGCGGCTTTGTCGGAGACCTTCTTTGTGGCGATAAGGCCGTCTCTTATTGCGCGCCTGATTTCAATGACAATGTGCTCAGATCGGTTCGAAGCCGGGAGGAGAAGGAACAGCGTCGTCTTCCCAAGCTTCCCGGCAATCAGGAGCGACGCCGTGTGTTCTCGTATTTCCCTCTCTCGAGATTAACGACACCTTTCTCTTTTTATTTTTCGTGTGCAAGGAGCTTTTTTGCTCTCGCCGGCTCTGTCATGTTCCTCTTTCTTCCCTTTAATGCCCATATATTCCTTTCGCTGCTTCCATGTCGGGATCATCGGATGACAGAGCGGCCGAACAAACAGGGAGTCGAACGACCGGTCGAACACACTCACCGTGTCCAGCGTGCAAGGAAAAGAATCCCCAGCCAAGTAAAGAGCAGTGCAGCGTATATGCTGAGTGTGCCATGGGAGTGGTGCGCGAGATACCGCTGACTTGCGGTTCCGCCTACATTGGTCAGACGAGTAGGTGTGGCAATGACCGTGCACGCGAATATGCGGCAGCCACGAGGCAAGCCCTTCTGGCAATCTCGGCATTCATTCTAGTCGTTGCCCATGCTCACTGTCAGGGCTGACATCGATGTGTACAGATTCTGAGCGAAATAGAAAGAGAGAAGCTGTGCCGAGAAGTTCACGAAGCATTCGATTCGCGATTAAGGCAAATGGAAATGAGTGTGTCAGAGAGCCCTCCCTCGCCCTCTCAGGGGAAGAATATGATTTTATCGAGGGGTTTCATCAATTGTTGCGACGAATACGCGTTCTACAACGGCCTATATTATGTGTTCTTATAAATACACTTCAGTTGCGAGTGCGCCTTGTGTTGTTTCCACTCTTCTTTGTCCCCGTCGTTTTTGGCGCTTTTATATATTTAAGAAGGAAACAAACGGCTTGCAAGAGTTCGCTACTTCGACAAGAGAAGATAAGCATGGCGAAGCTAAACCACGTACCTAGTATGGAAGCTGTCAAAAACAGTTTACATCAAATGCAGTTAGAAGGACTTCCCAGATGTATTCACGGCGTCGTCCTTGCATAAAACTCCATCGTGTCAACAAATCATGTCACCAAATTCAACCAGGCTAATTCTGGAGCCCTGCAACGATACGTTTCTTAACGTAGAGAAGAGTAGTGGAATTAACGCGAGCCAAATATCCTCGCGCGCAACACTCCTTACAAGGAAGCTTCTTCGTCGCGCTGCCACTATGTCTTCCAGTCTGTACTCCGCGAAACTTGATGACGACTCGCGGGGATTGCAGCATCGACATATTCACGGGGATTACACCATGGGGAGGCATTTTCTCGAAAGCGGCTTATATCATTAGACTTGAGCACTGAGTGAGCAATCCATTTGGACTCAGGCAGTCAAAGCACCGGCGAACATTCGGGCAGTGGGTCGTGTCCAATCGCAGCGGTGACGGGAATAGCTCAACTCCTTGGCGGCATAGAATCGATACCAAATCACGTAGCTACTTGGTGACTGTTAGTGGCCCGTTCTGCAGTTTTTCGACGGCGTGAGCGGAAACGAAAAGTTTCACTTAGCGGAAAAATTGACGTCACGTGACCTATGCACCGTTTCAGTTTCCCCGCTAAATTTGACGGAAAAATTCACTTCGTGACCTAAGCACCAATTTAATTTCCCCGCTAAATTTAGTGAAAAAACTGACATCACGTGACCTATGCATCAATTCAGTTTTCCGGCTAAATTTGGCGAGCAAACACACCACGACCTTGCCTTTACTGTCTAAGCGCATCCCATCGCGCGATCGTAGCGCAATGTTTGCACTGACTCTCGCCCCTTAATAGCCCAGTGAGGTTGCTTTCAAGTATCCTCGAAACAACTCCAAGAAACTTCCCATATGTATGCCTGACACGTACCAAAATTTAAGCTTTCTTCCGACCTTTTCCTAACGCTGATAAGCAGTTTCATCTGGTTCAGAGAGTAGTACAAATTCTTAATGTCCAACGACATTCATTTGCATTGCACACGATGGTAAATCTCCAATGTGAATGTCCAACTCATAAACACTTTTTGGCGCTAACGGGTTCATCAGTTTAACCGCAAACAGAAACTTTTGCAAAAACCTGAATAGGGTCACCCGGCAACAAACCCATCTCATTCACAACAATCCTCAACGACAAATTTAGTTCGTTCTCTTTTAGAAAAACACTTCACTGAGCGTGTGATATGGGTCTTCTCTCCAATACCTTTTGCTTCACGAAATATTCTGCAGTCGTTCAAAATGCTCAAAGCTTTATAATACCATTAGATATAAAATATGTGACGTCCAGCTCATTGTCTCTTGGCGCATCTATTCCTTTTCTTTTTCTTTTTCTAACCTTAATTTGAGTTTTGCATTTGCGGGACCCCGCGGTATAGTTCGCAGTTGGCTGTCTTGTTTTCTGCTGGAGAGCAAACTCACAAGCATTTTTAAAAGTTAGCATTGCCAGAGAAAGCTGTCCCCGGGAAATAGGCAACCAGCAATGCTGTTTGGTTTGGCGCTATCTAGCGACTGAAGCAAGAAACACTGGGTATGCCTGGGAATGACGGCTGCATTGTTCAAACGTTAGCTAATACCCTGGTGGCGCCGCTTAGCTTAGTGTCTGAAGCAAGAAATACTGGGTAGAACAGGAAGCCTTGATCGCGTAACATGCCAATACGGCGGAAGCTACGGCCCTAGCTGGCGGGCCAATCGGGACATGACTACTATCACCGGACTTTTACTGCGCTTTTACTGCGAAGAGGTATCAGGCTTTTCGCTGCGTCATGCTTCAATATGTGTGCGTTGCACTCGCATACGTAGCGCATATCGAAGCCGTCGGCACCCAATACATGTGGGGCGTATCGTTCACCCTTTGCCAAGTAACAACGAGACAGGTTATAACCGTGGGCTCTCACTTTGCTGGCGCCACCTGGCCGCTGCCGGCTGGCTATAGACCCCTTTCGATAGTAACGTGGCCATTATTAGAAGGTCGAAACCCCTGCACAATGGCGGAACAACTGCATCGAGGAACGCGCAAGTCCATTAGATACGTCGGATCGCGGCCAACACCACCAGCCGACGAGCCAATCAAACTCCGTCGAAAGTGCAACGTCACTGGGCTCATCACCTTTTCTCTGGGTGTGTTTTTTCTAGTGTACCATGACGTTGCGGTTTTAGTCCGCCATTGTGGAGAGAGTTCACAGCTGCCAACTGAGGGAAATATTTGGAAAAGGGTCTATAACAGAACAGTTCGCCATGTGCATTGCTAATCAGTGGGTTATCACTGGACCTTGGCATAAAATGGCACCCTGTCATGTTGCCCCGTGGACAAACGTCTACGCTGCTCACAAAGGCACGGCCATGTACTCCTAGCTCAGCAGATACTTTCAAAATGCTGAGTCGGTTAGGAATGCAAAAGAAAGAAAAAAACTCTTTTTAAACAGCGTTTAGGCATAAAAAAACAAACGAATATGAACTTAAAAAAAAAAAAAACATTAGACGAAGTTACAATATCACAAAATTACGCAGAACTGTTTCTGTGAATTTACAGCTTTGAGGGGCGTGTAAAAGCTTACATGTTTTATTTTCCTTGTTTCTATAAGATTTCTTTTTGCTTTTACGCCCGTTCGAGCAACAAGCTGGCTCGACACAGCTTTATTACTTGGTCTCGTCCATTGATGTAAATTGATGAAAACAACACGAATTCTTATTATTATCCCTGTTTCCAGAAAGCCCTGCATGCAACACTGCGCGCATTGCATTATAAAAGCTCTTTGGCCATGGAGGGAAGTGCCATGATTTTGATTTCGATTGCCCCGTTTACGAAGTATTACCTCTCAGCACTGCATGAACGCAAAATCAGCTCTCGCTTGCATTACACCCATTCATATTTGTGAGAACCTCCGTTGAAACACATACCTCAAGCGGCCTTAATGATTTGCATAAACTTAGCGAGTAGAAAAGATGAGGCCTGCAGCTTCCAGTACATTTCTTGTGGCATGGCTACCACTCAAGAATGCAGCATGACGTTCTCGGGTCGCGGATCATTTAAGAAGCCTGGGATCTCATTGAGACGATGGAACAAAATGATTGGCCCAGTACATGTATTACTCTTCCTTGGTTTGCCTGCCCACGAGCTCTGCTACGTCGTGTGCCCCTCGAAAACGTGCCCCAGCATTCTATCGTATTGGTAGGCGACACCATAAATGTAAGAAAACTCACCTACTCAAAACTGAGATGCACTGTATTTGGTCGTGACTGAATGTCGGGAATTGAAAACTGTGGTTGGCAAATTGAAACCGAAACGGTGGCGAAAAGTTACCCAAGATTCCAAAGGTCTATCGAACAAAAACAATTTCCGGAAGCATTTAATTTTAGGTGACGAAATACAAATAAACATCTCACAACGTTTCCACGGAAACTCGAAGATCTGGGAGATTTCCGCTACTCTGTTAGATCAAATGTGCCTTCGCAGACAGAAAACAAATAGCAGTGTCTATTCAGACCAAGTGGGAGACATGGCCGGACAGCTCAAACTGTCAATACGTGGTTGCCTTCATTACAGCGTTGCTTCGCGATTGTGTAAAATGTCTCAAATTGGCATCAAGACTCGATCCCACATATAAGCTAATCTGAACAGGTACTCTACTATCCAAATCACACTGAAATTTGCGAAAGGAAAACACGAAAACGAAGGAACGTCTTAATCTTTCGGTCGGATTCCTCCCCGCGATAATTGCTTCGTCAACGCACCTCTCTACGTATATTCAGCGAAGAATTTCACAAACAAGGAACCCCTGCCACGCCAAAAAAATACAAAAAAAAACGCGAGCGTCGATTCGCATTATTCATTTGCGGCGACCCGTACTACCCACCAGGAATTTATTCGCAAGATCACGAGTCGCCCTCCCCCCGGCCGTTCGCCTGTCCAGATGCGAGCGCTAATTAGAAATCTTTTAATTAGAATGCAAATGGATCCCCCTTCAGCTGCGACAGACAGCGCAGATAAAACGCGCGAGCAGCCCTCCTCCCAACGCTCGGGATGGTATTCATATCGACTGCTGAATCGACGCTTCTTGCTGTTTCTTTTTTTTTTTCATCTCGAGCGGTGCCCTCAGCGACAGAACGACGGCTGTTGCCAGCCAAGGACGTCCGTATTGATATAAAAAGTAGCAAAGAACCTCAATATGTAACTATCTCAAGCAGTAACAAAACCCACGCCCATTATCGAAATAAAAAAAAAAGAACGCGTTACTTTACCCTAGAAGAAGGTATCATTCTTTCTCGTTACGTGGTCGGAGTGAAGCTATAGCCATCCGGCAACAGCCAGGCGGCGCCAGCTGAGTGAAAGCCCATGGTTATACTCCGTCTCGTTGTAACTTGGCAAAGGGTGAACGATAAGCCCCCCCATGCGTGCCGACGGCTTCGAAATGCGCGACGTATACGAGCGCAACGCACACATACTGGAGCATGACGCAGCGAAAAGCCTGATAATTCTTCGGAGTAGGGGCGCGCTCCGGTGATACACAGTCACGTTCCGATTGGCCCGCTAGGGCCGTAGCTTCCGCCGTACTGGCATGCTACGCGATCACGGCTTCCTGGGATACCCAATATTTGTTGCTTCAGACAGTAGGCTAAGCGGCGCCACCAGAGTAAAAGCTCACGTTGGAAAAATGCAGCCGCCACTCGCAGGGGTACCCAATATTTCTTGCTTCAGTCGCTAGATTCGCCCAGACAATCTCTGTAACCTGAAAAGAAATCAAGTCACCGACTGCTCAAAATGCGCGGGGCGTAACGAATTCCTTCTCATCGCTTCGCAGGCAATCAGACTGCGGCATCGGCTGATAAGAGCGCCGAAGAGCGAATCACGAACCAAGAACTGTGAACCTAATAAGCCACCCTACGCCGGGATCCATCCGTAAGCCTTTCCTCATAAATGGCCCTATTGTTTCCCGGAACAAACGAGTTGCTCCCAGCTGCGCATGCAGTTCGGGCGCCCGGGGGGGGGGGGGGGAAGAAGGGGGAAAGGGGGTTCGGACCACGCGCTGTTCGCGCCGATCTAGGCGAGCTAGGTTTTGTTCGCCCATGGCGTCCGCAGATACTGGCCGCTACCGGCACTTCCTTGACTGGCTTTGATCTCCGACCCATTCCTAAATTGGAACCAGGTTCGGACCAATCCTAGCGTATTTTACGAACACCCTATTTGCTGATGGTGTTGTGCGTTGGTAGTGCACGCAGGTTTTCAGTGCTTTACAGTTGCGTCATTTGAATGCAGATGGAGTCGGTCACGCAACTGACGCTTTGACATCTTGTATCGGCTTCAGCGGCGTTCGTCGCTTGTTTGTAAATGCTCCTGAACGTAGTGTCATTTTCAGAGCTTGTACGTACGACGCGTGCTTTACTCGCTTTCGGAATCGACGAACATGCGCGTGATGAGCTGCGACGATGGCACGCTAAGCTGTGCGTCCTTCACAACGCAGTATTTTGTAGGCACAAACCTTCTGGCCGTGCGATCATCACGTGTTCGTGCATACGGCGGGTGCTTTGCCAATACCACCTATACTCGTTTTCACCTCAAGAAAAAGGAAGTTTTGCGCATTGTTCATACGCCGCGCGAAGTAGTTCTTACAAGATTTGGTTGTCAGAGGAAGAAGGGATGCTTTTGGCTTTTGAAACGTATACGCCTTGATACGGTTACATATATCTAATCTAAAATGCACCTACATATGTATTAATTCTCCTCATAAAAGGGAAAAGCAGTAATGCTCCGCGAGGAGCCGGACTTTTTTACTACGGTTCTTGAGGTGAAAACGGGTATAGAATAATGAGAGCCTCCGCATGGTCTCCTCTCCCTCTATGAAACGTCATCAGAGTCGGATGGCGCTAACTCGGCTATTGGGTCCGAGCCCGACCTTCGACGCGCTGATTGGACACGAGCCCCAGCCGAACACTGACACAGCACTCGTGCCCAATCACAGGCCTCGATCGATCTGACTGCGATGCCGGTGCAGAGGCGGTGCGGAGGCCTTCTGCCTCTTCTAGTTGCTGTTGGCTTTGCTCGCTTTCCGAAGCCACAAAGAAGCGCGTGGTGGCCTCTAAGAATAGCACGCTGGGCAATGAATTAGTAAACATTAAAACGGTGTGTAAGTATATGTCACAATCAGCTTACCGGCGCTTATAAAACGTTAAAAATCTTCGGCGTTTTTTTGTAAGTCGTATTGTCACGAATGAAGAGGTGAGGAAACAAAGAATAACTGAGAAAACTGAAACGTTTAATGGGGCCAACTTGTGCCCAAAACAAAAAAGGAACAGAAGAGAACAACAGAGCGTCGCGGGCGTCGAAGTCGGCGTAAAAGGAGAATCGGACGCTGGGGCGAGACTGACTGCGGCTTGTCACGCGGAGCCCCTTTTGTACACGCGTGGGTTTCTGAAACATTCGGCGTAGAAGGTTCGGTGCGTAGAACATTCTAACCTCGAATCAGCAAGACGATTCTCGAATTAACCACAACATCACATTACAGAGTCAACAAAAATGCGTAGCCGCGGCCAGGAATCGACCCCTGGCCTTCTGCGTGGAAGGAAAGCGTGATAACCGTTAGGCCACAGGCGCGCTGCCGGCTTGGTCAGCTGCGCGCGCGGCAATATTTTCTTTCTTTTTTATTTTCCTGGAATATTTTGGCGACTGACTGCCACGTTTTTCTTTTTTTTTTGAGTGGCGGTCTTTTTAGAAGCCACGCACTTACCAAGAACTGTGCAATTTTTATCATTAATTTAATAATAAAATTTATTGTCATTTTTAATCGTCTTGTCCTTAAGGAAGTGTTTAGTTAGAGAAGTCATGTCTTACTTCACTAGTCTTTGTATGAACAACTTCTTCGCTAGCGTGTTTACACCGCATTTAAAAAAAATGAAGTCTGGAGGGCCAGAAGAAAGTGAAAATTCGGAAACAACAACAATAATTGCTAATGAAGTGTATTTCCAGGGTCTTTCACACCTGAAATCTTTCCTCGCGCTCTCTTCTCTAGAAAGTATCTCTCAAAGGCTCAGGGCATTATCCTCGGATTATCCACACGTGTTTCATAGACGACCATCGCTCCTCGGCTGTCATGCCAAACCTCTGGATTGATCACCGGGTGAACAGCCGGATCGACTTCTTGCGTTGTTGATTGACGCGTATCTTGAAGTGACAATGTAAAAAACAAAACGAGTTTTTTTTTAATTTTGTTTTGAGCAGTTAACTGTGGAGCAAGAGAATGGTATCACTACCTACGGCGTTCCTCGAACGCGGTGGAACGAAGAAAGCTCTCAGTCTGCCGATAATTCGCCGTGTCCCCAATGGTGCTGGACGATATGGACAGAAGCAAGTTTTCCGCGCAGCCCCGGTACTCTGCGGAGAAACGCGATGAATACGATCACAACACGAGTTAAACAACGTTGGCTGCTCAGCATGCTACTTGTACCTCGGCGTGGCTAGCGTGGCTGCCCTCCGGTAATGGCGGCAGCACACTGGGAGCCAGAGTACGCGCATGCGCGGAGGACTACTGGAAAAAAGGTCCGTTCCTGCCAGTATTCCTCACATATCACGTTCAGCCTGCAGACATGTGCAAGTTACTCAAAAAAAGTAATTAAGTTAAGTTACTGAGTATTGACTTCAAAAGTGATTTGAGTAGAGTAGAAATTACTCAAATAAAAAGTAATTGAGAAAATTACTAATTACCGTAAAAAAGTAGCGAATTACTTTCGAAGTTACTTTTATACGTTTTTTTATAGTAAAAAGAAAGTACAGAGGTTTTGATTCGTTAGCGAAATTGTGCTAGCCAAATATGAATCGGCTTGTTTTTTTTGTTTTTTTTTTTCACAGGAATGCTTTAATATCTGGTTCTGCTTCTGCGGGTTTAGTTGTTTTGTATTTTCTTATATGTTTGGTCAATGATGTAATGCGAATGTGTCATTTCTACTTTGAGGTTTAGCACTGTCTGAGCTTGATTTTTAGACAGTGTTTGCTTGTTTACAGTGTTGCGTAATGTACATCTAAAAAGTACTTGAAGTAAAGTACAAAGTAAATGAGAGGTTATGTACTTCAAGTAAAGTAGTAAGTACAACGGGTGCAATGTACTTGAAGTAACGTATATAAATACAATATATTTCAAGGTAAAGTACAAGTACTTTTAACACAATCCTTTATGATGCCCTTTCATTCCCTGTTCAGTGTTTTTTTAACTGGTATGCATTGCTCCAGGGGTAATCGGAGCTGCGTCAGTTTTTTACGGAAACGGCAGCAAATATTGTATAAGGTCAGGTCGCCGCACAGTAGTTGTTTTACTCTCGCTGACGAGCTATTTGACAAAATCAACTTATAAGGCACTTATTTCCATCGGTCTTACAGCCGCCATTACTTCACTCAGAGAAATGACCAGATGACGTCTCGAAAGAACGCGTTTTCACACGACGATACCGCCATTTTTTGTTTTCAAATTCGGGGAATGTACATTGAGGTCGGGAGTTTTACTTTCCTCGGAAAATACAAGTACATGTTCAGAGAATTTACGTCAAGTAAAATACAATTTTTCTAAACAGTAGTACTTTAAGTACCAAGTACATAGAGTACTTCCCAACACTGCTTGTTTATTATTTTTATTTAAAAACGTTGGGGGAATTACTACAGGTTTCTCGAACGATCTTTGAATCCTTGAAGATCTGCATATTCTGAGTTTTGGGAGGAAAGGCACACGCAAAAGGTAATCTTTGCGTTGCCCTTTAGAACGCGATTCTTCGAGTAGAGCACAAACTACGGGAGCACCAGATGAGTTTCAGAGCAGGTGCTGCATTTTGTTGCCTCCTTTGAGTGAGGATGCAGTGTGTGCACCTCCTGTAGTGGGCGAGAGTTTCTACGTTGGGGAGAAGCGGGGACCAGCCCTTTCTTCAAATGGGTCAAGTCTCCTTGAGCTTCGGGACACAGAGAAACGCCAGTCTTCGGCGCTAATCCCGCAGTTACTCTGCCTCTCTTGCGTTGTGTCTGTTCGCTCCCCGCCCCTCGTAGCAGTGTGGTTACAGTGGAGGGGGGGGGGGGGTTCGGACTCTCCAAACCATTTTCTCCCACCCCTTCCTACGCCACATGCTTCCCACTCTTTGCAAATATCAGCTGATCTTCCAGCATCTTATCTCCTTTGTGCAGGAATGTTTGTTGATAGGCAAAACAACCACTAACATTCCAAAGTAATTTGTAACTTGAGTAGAAGTTACTCAAAAAAGTAATTAAAGTAAACAACTCACTACCGAAATAAAAATGTAATTGAAAGTTACTAAACTACTCAGAAAAGCAGTTAAACTACAGTAACTTGAGTAGAGTAGTTGAACCACGTACAAGTCTGCGTTCAGGTATGTTGGAGAGAAAAACAGGCAACACCGTTTCCGGAAGGCGCCGCCATGACATGCCGCTTGTTTCTGCAGCGAGTTTGGTAAACATGGCTGCCGACAGTCTTCTACTTAGCGGGAGTTTGGCCGGAACAACTCATCAGCTCGTTATAGATGAGGTTATTGATTGCAATGTCGACGTAAAGACGAGAGACTGTAGACAGAGGCGTAGCGGCGCGCATGTAACTGGAAGCTACCTCCTGTCGACATCAGTTGAAACGGAAATATTTGTTCGCGAATAAATTCGAAACTTCGCGTTAACAGTTACCTAGACTTACGCACTCTGCCATCATTTATTTCGTGATTTTCTCACAATGTGCGCACAATTTTGTGCACTTCGTAACGGGTTATATTTAACGAATAGTATCTTCTTGCGCGCAACTGAATCTCTCGGAGAAAAAACGAGGGTCCCTATCGATTCGTCGAACAAGGATTCGTAGAAACACGTTTCATGGATATCTTTTCTTATGTACGTACGTTTCATTGGCACACACTTCGTCGACACTGCGATGGTTCGTGGGCACATGCATGCTTCTACGACGTTTCGTCGACAACATTTTTTTTACTAAATGAAAGCATATTAGTGCAATAGCGAACTCACGC
>JAZHYW010040715.1:0-107749 GCA_037355805.1 Ixodes ricinus | reverse complement strand
ATCCAATTTCCTGAATGACCGTTGTTAAAAACTCGGAAACATCTAACGAGGCGATGCGTTGTACCGCTGCTTCCCCTAAATAGCTCCCGTTGGCTTCGTCGCTGTGGCACGGTACGGTCAATCCCCTCTCCGCGTCCGCTACCAGACTTGGACGTAGTTCAACTACTCTACTCAAACTACTGTAGTTTAACTACTTTTTCGAGTAACTTGGTAACTTTCAATTACAACCTTATTTGGGTAATTAGTAGTTTTAATTTAACTACGTTTTTCAGGTAACTTCTACTCAAATTACTAACTACTTTCGAAATCTAGTGCTAATTTTGCTCATCACAAAAGTTTGAGCGCAGAAATAAATAAGACGCCGGCGGATGAAGTGACATTCCCGAACAAGAGGCCCTCACATTCCGTTCCCACGCACTTATACTCGGCAGCGGTAGAAACTGCATCACAGGCGTCCTTGGATCAAGGTGACGACGAGCAGCCAAAACATAACACCGGCGCGCACGAACGCAGGCAGAGATGCTTAACAAGCCTTGGTCGGGTATTGACCTAATCCGGTAATGCACGCAGGCGCCGCGTCTCCAGCTGCGACCGTGAAGGACGAGGACACTCCGAGGGTTGTTGCTGTTTTCATGTTTTCTGCCATTAGTGAGTTCTGACTCAAGGGGTTTGAGGGTTCCACAGGAGCGCCACCGGAAAGACCTCACAGCTGGGCGCCTGTTCCCATGGTCGCCTCGTCGTCAGCGCATACTCCCTTGCAAAGCCGGACTCCCCCGCGCACAAACGCAGACAGGGATAATCCTGTTCATGGGAACACGTTTCCTGCTTCCAGCTGCAACTGTACGAGCGACGATGCTTGTTCACGTAATCCTTCGCGTCCTTCCGACCTTCCACGCCAGGGAGACCTCGTCTTTGTTGAAAACGATTTACTTGTCAAGCCGTGTCAGGCGCGTCAGGATACCATAGTCGCCGGTGAGGACTGCGAGTCACCCTTGGGAGATACTTTTGTTGGACCCGGCATCAGCGGCAGAAGTAAACTTCGTTTCATCGTTCTGTTAAACCAAAACATTATTTTTTTCAGTAGCGTAGCACTAGCACTGCAACGAGACGCGCAGTCGTCCGGATGATCTCATCGTCGTGGCGCGAGACTTGCAACCCTTGACGGTCAGGTACACTGGCTCAGCGTACTCTCCGAACGTCGTGGAAATGAAGAGGGGCCAGGTCATAACAATCTCAACCTGCCGAAGAAAAATAAAAAAGGAGGAGGTTGTTCATAAAGACCCTCTAGGCGAGGCAAACCTCACATGTTTCGTCATGGACACCGAAGATGCCGACACTCGCTTACCCGACCCTGCAATCTTGTTTCTGAAATTCAATGTTGCCGCTCCATCCAGCGCGCCGGTGGAACGTCTTTTGAGCTTGGCTGGGAACGCCTTTAGGAGGAAAAGGGGAAAACTCGCCGGTAAGAAGCTATGAACGTCAGTTGCTTCTGCGAGCGAATAAAATATTTTGGTGAAAACGCGAGCCATAAAATGACTGCATTTATTTTAGGCTCGTAGGGTTTTGACGGATCTTCATTTTGCTACCACAAAAATATAGAAAGTAACTTTGAAAGTAACTTCAAACGTAACTCGCTACTTTTTTACAGTAGTTAGTAGTTTGCTCAATTACTATTACAAATGAGTAATTTTTGCTCTACTTCAATTGGTCCGTGAACACTCAGTGGCCTAACTACCTTTCCTGAGTAGTTTATACATGTCTGGGCCGCATCCCAGGTAACCCAATTTTCGATAATCCGCCAGACTCGGCGAAAGCAATCCTATTTCTGTGATTTGTCTTCTCCCTGTTGCGATGGATCGTGGTCAAGGTCACGTTCCTTCCTTCGTTCCCCTTCTTATCCCATGGCGGTGGTGTGCCGTCCGACTGTAAGTCGGTGGCAGGCCGCCATGGGCCGTCAGTGACTGGTAACCTCGCCCGGCACCGTGTTGACGTCACGACACCCTGGACGAGAAGTTAAACCGCCTAATTACCGGATGGTTGAGCGTGAGACCAGCGAGCGGCGGATTGCCCGGCGAGGATCACGAGCCACGGCGCCAACTGCGGGGATCATACTTCCAGATGCAACAGACGGGGCAAGCTCCCGATTTGAACTTCCGCGAGAGGTCGTCCATTCCTCAGCCGGACAGTTCGGATTATCG
This sequence comes from Ixodes ricinus, assembly GCA_037355805.1. Lineage (NCBI taxonomy): Eukaryota > Metazoa > Arthropoda > Arachnida > Ixodida > Ixodidae > Ixodes > Ixodes ricinus. The sequence goes on along the minus strand of JAZHYW010040715.1, from coordinate 105,551 downwards.
TCTGACGCCACCTGCGGACTATCAGGCAAAATCTCTTTCTGAGCCACGGCGCCGTCCTAATAGAGGAAGCCATCACAATCCGTCTGCGACCTTGTGTGGGTGTGTCTGTATGTGCGTGCTTGAGGGGTGAACAAGGGCGGTCAGGCAATGTGACGTATGTTGGCAGCTCGGCCACCATTGGCTGCCAACAGCTGGGTGCCGAACAGCGACCTTTAAAAGGAGCGAACAGAGAGGTCGCAAGGTGCTCTCGGACGATGTATATTCTTCTGTAAATATGAATCAAACAGAATTTCTCGTCAGAGACTCTTCCGTCTCCTTGTGTTCCTGCCTGGAGTCGTCCTTGCGATTCCTGTCTGGCCCTGCACCTATTCAGCCTCGGTCCCAACACCCCTTTGGGCGGTACTCCTCGCGTTTCCCCGTCTCCCCTCAGCGCCGGCCGGGAGACGTTGAACGTCGTCCTTCGGCTCCTTTTCAGCTACGGCGGCGCGATTTGGGGCCCAAACTGCTCCAAACCTATCCAGAAAACCCTCTCCGCGGGGGCAGACGACACTTCCCTAGATAACAAGACCGTAGTGCTGATAGAGATGTCATCATCATCGAAGGCAAATGCTGGGCACAGATTGGACACGACGATTACGTCAGACGTCCGCCTCAAACTTGACTCGAAGTCGAGCGCCAAAGCAGCACTCGTTTCCAGTCTGTGTCTAGCGTTGGCCTTCGCTGACGACGCAAAAAATGCCAACGCCACGGCCTTGTCTTTTAGGCAACGTTGCGGCAGAGCAGGGTCCACAGCCTTTACAGGACACACGGCTTTGACGTCACGGAACTGTAGTGAGGCTGGTCTTCGCGCGGAACTGCGCAAACGCCCCTTCTCTGGACGCCAAACTGGTTTCTGCGTGCGTGCAGGGCTCATACCTGGTGTGGACAATCTCGGGTGTTTCAAATGGCGTGTTTGTCGATGGTATCCTAGACAAGCACAGCTTTGGAAGCCAGTAAGTAGGCTGTCATTTGTCTGTAAGCCGCGCTTTTCAAGTTGTTCGTCATCGCGACCAAGTGAACACACTCATAGTCGTTTCGGTTATACTTTTTGTTTTGTAGTATTCTGTCGTTCGCGCCGAACTTCAAAGGTCAGAAACTTCAATCCTCCTAAAAATAAAAGACCATGCTTGTGCGTTAAATTGTTCTCTCCAGATTTATGACAAACTCCTTGAAATGTGCATCGCTATAGTACCCAATAAGCCCAAGACCTCCACGGTGAATTATTGTATCATTAGAAGACGTTTGACTACTTCTACTGCAAGAAAAAATATTTAAACAATCTATTTTGTGCATACGATATGTGTATGTAACAAACATTTCAGTGACACTGTTGGCATTCATGCATTTCGGTTTTCGCAAAGCCCCTAGGTATTGTTTTTCAGTGCTGAATGATCTTCACTAACTATAGTGGTACGTTGTAGCGCACAGTTCAAATGACAATCGATAAATGTCTGTGATAATTGAATAAATCCACCCTTCTGCATAAGTTTTGACAAGAACGAGTTATTGTTATGTACCTTTGGATATATTATATAAAAGGAGTATCTTTACAAAAAGCGGTGTATTGTTTCCGTGAAAAATGTGCCTATCATCCATTCAATCGTTCATTCTTGCTTTGGCACAAAGAAACGGACATCATTACTAGATAAATACATAGATAAATATTTATCGCACATTCGCGCAGCACCATTTCTTATCGCCCTCAATATAATAAACTCAGGCCTCATATGAAAAGAGGTTATATTTGAAAAGTACTGAAATATAGCAAGGGTCAATCTAATTTGGTCGTTTTCTCCTTCTAAATATCGCACTCTAAGAAAAGCTAAAGCTCCGGACACACGCACAACGAAACGCCCGGCGCGCTGTGCGACCCGTCCGACATTTGTCCTGCACCTCTACCTCCAATACGAGAAAGAAAAACACAGAGGGCAGAGACATTCATGCACAAAGCTTTTACATGTCTGTCTCTGCTCCCATTTATGTTTTGCTTTCTTCGTATTGAGTATTAAACATACACGCTGGTCAAACACGCCTGTATCTCGCATTCATCATTTGTATAGCAAAGGGGTTTTCTTACTGTCCAAACATTGTGTGTGCGTATATAGATTACAAAGTGATGCCTGTGTATCTTATTTATACAACAGCTACTTGAAAAATATATTTTCATAAAAAGAATAGTTCATTTGAAGTGTGTACATATGAATATACATTTTAAGAATATACGCACAAGCTGTGAAACCTTGCGTTCGGTTTTTCATCAACATCTAAATTGCGTGCATGAATGCCTTACGTTGGGTGCTGTATCAACATGTAAATAGTGTGGGTAAATAACGAGGCATGTATTGCGTGCTATAATCATATGTAAATAGGTGAGGTCAATAAACGAACAGTCCTATGTTGCGCTAGGTCTATAAGCATATGTACTATAGGTAATTATTGGAGATTTGGACGGGTGCAATAAAAATATATTTTTATCCTCTCAGTCTATAGCTAACACTGCTTGTCTTAATATATCGTGCACCAAATAAAATTACTGTTCCATACAAATCAATGATGTTAATGCAAAGATGCTTGCGTACCTGTTAAGAACAGTCATTTTCGACCCTTAAAGAGTAACAGGACCACACAAATCTCCGTCAGGAGATTCATGCTCTCCATTCCTTCGATTTTCCCTCTCTCCAGGGATAAGAAATGCCCACAAATCAAAATTTTATCAAAATATTTTAATGTTTTTTTTTAAATGGTCACCATCTGTTCACACTTCGCATGAAAGTTTTATAAACACGCGATGTTCGGTATGCGTGAACGTGTTGAATGACATCCCCCAGCTCGTTCTCAAAAAACCAACCTCAGCGATTGTAATTTTTAGACTTTTCGCTAGCCTGTTGCGACAGGTGCAAATAAAAAAGTGAAATATATAAAAATAACTCGAACGAGTTTTGAATAAGCTCGTCGCATATTGGTGATGCGAAAAATATGCTAGGCCGGCGGATGCACGCGCGAGTCTGCTTCTATTACTGCAACGAAAGGACATTTGCATCGCGAGATAATTCTCATTTGCATATTGAAGTTGGTCTCAATAAAAAAACGAATTCTGAGCGGCGCGAAGTTACATCATTTATTCGCGCGCGCAGCGACTCAATGTTAATGGTCAATGACATTGGGGACTTGAAACTTTACGTTTCTTTTTTTAAATTAGTATTTCCCCTGAAGCTGGTTGACGGGAGAACTTCATTTATCTCCTATAGCTGAGCTTGATCGCCGCAGGAGGGTTCCACAGCTGATAGAATTGCTGGCTCGAAATATTTTGAACTTTGACAATGAAAGTTCAGTGCCACGTCAGATTATTTTCTTTACGGAAGAAATAGCGCCTTCTTTGATAACCTGAGTGGTTAAAAAGTTGTTGTTCAAGCGCACTCTGAAAATTCCAGTACGTCCACTTGCACACAAAGCACTTGGGAGATGCTGAAAATATGTTTAGACCTAAGACAAAACTATCTTCGCTGTGATCCTGAGCCTGACATGTCACGTGCTTACGCCATGCCCGATATCAATGCACAAACTGTTTTTTTTTTTGTCTAAAACATACTTTTTGCCACCTCATTCGCCGAACTCTCTCTATAGGCCCGTAGCTTTCAAGTTTTAAGTAGCCCAACTCGCGAGCGAAATCAAGTATTTTTACATTAAAACTTGGGTTTGGCCGAGTTGGTCCCGCTTCTTTGCGCGACCTACTCACCCAAATATGTTTAGGTCACGCTTCTATTGTGCGTCATTATGCTTCCTCACGTTGCTGAAAGGCGCTATGAAAGAAAACAAACAAAACAGCTGAAAGAAATGCCTAATTGTCGTCCCAGCGGACGCTAAGGCCAAGGGCTTTATATTTCTTGGATGAATCAGCAGTTTTTGTTTTAACGCACATGAACAGACGTGACGGACGCTGCCATTTCAACGTGACTCCTGCAGGATCGAAAGCTAGAACACAGCCTTAATGGTGGCGCCTTGCAGACGCCGAATTCAACATTACGTGGTCGCGTCTTGTGGACGTGCTCGTGCGCCCTAGCCGAGTGCAACAGGCCTTTAGGCCTCCTGCGTTTCCCAGGTGGCGCTGCGAAAAGCGACTTGTTTTGGGTAGTACAAACTTGCGCTTTTCAAGCTGTCACTCCTGTAGAACCGTGCCCGCCCTAGTGCAAAACGACATCACAAAAAATAAAAAATAAATATTTCTTTACCGCCATAGCAGAGGTCAAAGCTAAGACGCCAGCAGCGAGCCAAGAGACGTGGTTTAACGCGTTCCAAATAAAGGTATGCACGTTACACTTGCGTCTTTTTTAATATAAAAAAGCTTCTTTTACTGTTTTGACGTTACTGTTTTAAAAAAAGTAACCTGTACGTTTCTCGTTGCAAAACAATTAACCCGTTACCTGTAACGCCGTTACTTATAACACGTTACCGCCAACACCGGTTACAATGTGGCATACTTTTATCCCAGTGTGACCGCGACATAAGCCGGAACCTTGCCGCACCAACCAGGTGTCACGTGTCTTTAGGTATGCGGATGTCTACCTCGTTTTCCTCCGTGAAAGACGTGGCCAAGCTCACTCAACAACATTCAACAGCATCCCCTATTTATTTTCGTAAGAGGAGCTAAGAGATAGAAATTTACGCATGAAGCACCAACCAACAATAGGCTTCAGTTCCTAGACCTTCAACTTCACTTGAGAGACTGAATTAAATTTTATTTTCGGAACATTACGTCGAGTACGCCGGACAAAACGATACCAAGAGCTAGCTTGACTGGGTCCGGTGCCCTTGCATGTAAAGGAAACGCATGATTTAAAAACAATCCTATTTAAACATTTCTAAAAATTATACAAAACAATTCAACACATTTCATACGAATTCCTATAAAAACAATTAAAATCATTTCAATGAAATTTCCAGAAGAACCATACATTTATCTAAACAAAGCGAAAAAAAGCGCGCACAGTTTTTATAGTTATACATTGACTAGCCATGCGGTTCACACATTTTGTTAGGCGGCGTAGGTAGCTTATGAGTTAGAGACTGCAGTAAATAATTAGTACATAAATGAGGAAATTTCAAAATTTTCTTTGGCACACATTGATGACTGATTCACGTTTAGACAGGCTTGCTAGATCCGCCAAAATAGCAAAGAACCCCAAGGTTGAAACAACGTAAACAAATATCAAACGGTTGTCATAAACACTGTAGATTTCCATTACATTGTAGCTCAAAAATAGTGGTTCGGCAAGTGTGGTATGAAACATTTACAAATAAAACGACGCACATTTTTTTTAGCGAATCTTCAGTTTGCTAATATTAGTTTTTGAAGTTGTACCCCAAATTAAATGTCAGTAGTTAATTTGTGAGCCAAACAGAGCATGATAAATTTGAATCTTAACTTTTGTAGGCAGAAGAGAGCGACAGTGACCGATAATGCCAGCTACCTTTGACAATTTTGGAAATTAGGAAGTCTATATTATAATTCGATTGCACATACTCTGAAAAACATTACGCCTAGCGTTTCATGATACCTTACTATTTCAATCTGGTCAATACCAATGTTAAGCGCATAATCAGTATCAATATGCTTATTTACTAGTCTTATACAATCGCATTCGTTATAGCAGTATTTATTTTAATGTCGTTTTGTTCTGACCATAAAATAAACTTATCCAAGACAGCATTACATTTAAATATTACTTTATCAATATTAGTAGCAGTAATGGAAATACTAGAATCATCCACATACATTATGAAACGTAAATGTTGAAACATGTTGTAGATGTCATTTTTGCACACATTGAACAGAAGTGGGCCAGTATGTTTGTTGTACTGTGCAACACCAGACTTCAAGAATTGCAGCGAAAGGAAATAGAACCATTTATTAAGACACACTGCTTGCGATGTTCTTTGTAAAAATGCATAAGTCTAAAGACGTGTCCCGTACACTATAGCATGAAACGTTCACCATTCAGCGTTGTATGGCGAAGAGAATCGAGAGTTTGCTAAAGTCATTAAAACGTTTCAGTGTCAACTTCCTTTTCTCTATATTTCTTAATAGTTAGCTTTTTGAGATATCAAGCGCATTTTGTTGACATTTCCTAGCGTAAACTAAACTGAAAGTCAGTTAACAGTGAATGTTTAATATAAAAATTGTCTAGAGGACGAAGCATAATTTTTTAGCCATTAAGAAAAGCTGGGTAGTACAGATGATGGTCTACCATTTGTAACATCCTTTTATCACCTCCCTTGTGCTAAACGGATAATTTTGCGAGTTGTATTGTGTCCGAGGAACTTGCCAGTTGACAAGCCCTATTTAAATATGTATACTAATCGCTGGGGAAAGTATATAAATCACGGACTTAACGAGGCTTTTTTCGTAGGCCTTCAATGTCATGACTTCTGTTATTACTAAGTGCCATAAATACACGAAACACTTCTGATTCGTTTGTGGAGGGTGATAAAAACGAATTAGTTTTGAGTGCTGAAAGGTAAGTTGGTAAAGGGATGGTTAAAAAACTCAGACAGAGGTATTCCTGACAATCTTTCTCCATGTATTGAAAGCGTATCTATTTATTTATTTGGGTTGCTGCGTTGAAGAACTTCGTTTATGGACTGCCATACAATGGCGGGGCGCTTTTCGTGCGTGTCATAAAAAGACGTTTCTGAAAATTTGACGTTGCTTCTTAAGTTTTTATACGAAAAATACGCAACGTAACTAGACTTAAATGTACTAATAAACTCGTAATATGCGCTGTTCATGCACTGTTTCTGAATATACAGTGCTCCAGTGAGTTCCATGACTGTATTTGGAAAGTAGGCGGTCCGTCACGGATTGAAATGTTCCTGGAGCCGCTAGATAATAAGTGAGTTTTACAAGCATAAAAATAGAGAGTAAATGATCGCTTATGTAACAACTTCTCGTACCTGCACTGCCAATAACAGTGTTTATATTTGTAATGAAAACATGAATAGTAATTTTATGTAGAATAGGTGAATCTAATGGGAGACGAAATTATATTAAAAAACCCGCTACTACTAAGAGGGCTGTTAAGTCGCTAGAAAGCAGACGAGTTCTCTAAAATACTTACATTTAACTCACCGCCAAGAACAAGCACATTGTTATTCACACTAACAAAATATAAATATCTCTCATGAGAAAGACGATCAATCGTTAAAATGGCCAGTTGCTAAACATTAGAGATCGTAGCTGATCGACGCTCGTGTTTCACTCTCACAATTTCACACTCAACTGTAGTTTCAATAAATGCGTGAAGTATTTTTGCACTCAATATCTTCTTCGACATAAATGCAACCCCGCCCAAGCTCGTATCCTACTCCGCTTTAAGACAAAAATGAGTGTAACAAGATAAGATTAGAACATTGTCTTCACTTTGGTACCGTGGTTCGGAACGCAATATTATTTTAAACATATAAACGAAACTGGTGGTAAAAGTGTAATAAAACTGTCACTTCTAATTTCACCGAACGTATATTTAGATGCAAGAAAGAAGTCATGCATTCCGTTTTTTCGTGTTGTTTCACTTCCTCGGGCAACAAAGCTTCTAGGTAATCTGTCATGAGGCTAGATTCGGTTCCGTTTCACCGACAAGGCCCGAAACAAGAGTCCCTATCTGCGTTTCCGAAACCGCGTGATTGAGGAAGCGGTCCAAAGAACAGCCTGAAAGTACTGCCCTCTTCCAGACAGACAAATTGTTTACGGCCTGAAATCATTCTTGAACAACAAGAATGTGAGAAAGATGTAAATTATGGGAGTTTCGTTTCCAGTTTAGTGCAAACAAGTGATTTACCTCGTAGAACCGGTGGGACCAAGTCCTTTACGTCTTTGGTTGCTATTTTAGGAGAGGCGGTTTGTCATAAAGAGGGCACTTTTCTGGGGGGCGGGGGAATCGCAGCTATTCTGGATGTTTTTGATGTCCCGACAGATGATTTAACGACCTTGCGGTATGTGACATAGGTGAAGCCGTCCTAATTCACGTAGTTTTGTCGAAACGTTCTCGCGCTGCTCCGTGGAAACAGGAGAAAATTACCTAGGACGACCGGGGGTGACCGTCGACGTGTTGCTTCGTAGTGTTTCTCGAGGCATCCGTAGACTATGCTGTTGGGAGTACAGAGGCGGAAACGCTGCAGCAGTTCAGCCATACGCAACCGAGTTCGAAGTATCAGCTCCATTACTCGTTTTCGGGAAGTGTTGTTTTACCAACAAAGAAACGGTCTCGTTGATGCGACATACTTTTTGACGAAGCGACGCATTTACCGCTGTCGAGGAGTTCTTCGAGCACTGTGTGAATATCTTTCTTTGTTTGGAACGCCACGGCCCACGTAGCTTTCCACACTTCGTCGTTGACGGGTTCCGGGTGACTTGGCATCGTTGTAGGCGTAGGCTCACCGCCGTCTTGATTCACTCGCCCGGTGCGCTTTGAGCACGAGTATCGGCTCACGCCCTCTTCTATTAGCAGCTCATAGTTTTCGCCGAGAATGTTGACGCATTTGCAATGGAAATGATTCGAGCACACACAGGGCGCGATACCTTCTTGTCGATGGTGAAAACCCGCGGAGCAGCTGCCACACGCGTCCTTTGGGCTCGTCGCCATTTCGAAACAAAAGATCACCAAACGTGTTGGACATCTACTACGACAATCTAAGAAGCGACTTCAATTCTGTTCGGTTCGGCCCATTCTAACATCATTAAACGATTAATTCTCGCAGATATGCCCTAAAAGCAGCCTTTCAAAAGTCCTGCGAACATACAGCTGAGAAGAATTTTGAGGTTTAAGTGCAACGGCTACAAGATTCTGGATATCATAGTTTTCTGGTGTTTGATGTATCAGAATGCTCGGCAACATTGAATGCAAGAAGTAGAAATTCTGAAAGCAGATAAAAACGGCCAGCAGCGGTCCCATGCATACATAAAATATTTTACAGCTTGAGCGGATAGCTGCTAAATATAAAATCCTGTCAGCTCCAGAAAACTCAAGATCTATTCAAAGATTAATACACCAGAGGAATGTCCTTGTGTATCGACTCTTCAACATACGCACAACTACGTAGAGTGCGACGTCGACGTCGCCTACGCGATACCGTGCTCTTGCCGTAAAGTGTATGTAGGTCAAACTGGCCATTGTTTTTATGTGAGACCATGAGAGCCTGCCCAATCTCTTCAAACTTCACAATTAGGGCACCTTGCCATCCACGTCAAAGACTCTGCCTGCACTCCTGTGTTTACTCCAACTCGAATCCTGATGCGCTACCACAGCAAGAGAGCCAGAAAGACCTATGGGGCCAATTCTATCACCGATCGAGGTTATAAGTGCAGAAGCGCACCTTCAGTAGCGCTGTCTCAAAAAGAACAGCATTACCGAGAATTATTTTTAAAATCTAGCGTATCGCTGTGGTGTCTTAAAAGTTAATTCCTTGAAGTTTCTTCTTCTTTTTACTTAACTTCTTTTTTCTTTTTGTGGGTGATTCATTGCATATATTCACTCAGGTCACTTCGTTTACCTCTTTCATGAGGCAAACAGTAAATAATCAGTTGTTAGAGCGCTCTCGTCCTGTACCATTCTTCCTTCCTGTCCCGTGGCATTTAGACTCAATTCTTAACTGCGGAGCCGATTAATAGAAGGACGAAACCACTGCACAATGTCGGAACAACTGCATCGAGGAACATGCCGGTCATTCCTTAAGATAGCATATCAAAAGTTGGAGCTCGGCCAGCACTACGAACCGACGAGCCAGTCAAACAGCGCCAAAAGTGCTACGTCACTGAGCTCATCAACTTTTTCTGCAGGTGTGTTTTCCCAGTGTGCAGTGACGTTGAGGTTTTAGTTCGACATTGTGCAGAGATTCGACAGCTGCACACAGAGGGCAGTGTTTCGAAAATGTTCTATTACGTTTACGGCTTTTCGGTTCGCGATTCGTTCTTAGGCGTATTCATTGACAAGTGCCACAATTTCATTGGCTGCGGAGTGGTAATAAGGTGCTCAAGGCTCACCACGCCCTCTGGTTCTTCGGTTGTTTATGACTAGAGTGTGAATGTGTGCAGTAAAGAGTGAATATAACAAGGGTTCCGCGTTTTCGGTATCTATTTTTCTTCAGATTCGGGATTATTTTATCGGTGTTTATTTTCTCTTTTGGAATCGGGGTTTTTCGGTTTTTAATTTCAATGCCGGAAATAAATCGGTGATTATCGGTGCTTCTGCTGCAAAGCGACTGCATAGTTACTAAAAAAACCACGTCACACCTCACATTGCACACGTTGGTTGAATACATGCCAAGCACGTCACACAATTTATGCACATATATATGGAAATAACAGAAAGCGTGACGCTTTTCGAAGCATAATATCAACACTCGCACTTATTGAAAAAATCGCCATGCACAAATTCAGAGACTTACTTTACGTTCGCGCTAGAAATGGGGATAGTAAGAAAATCTTAATAAGCTGTTGACAAGAGTGGCCATCCCTTCCTGTGTGGCGTTTTCCAGATGCTGGCAGTGCAAGCTTCAGCAGATGAAGCTTATACAATGAATAATCTAGGAGTTACTCTTTTTAGTGATGGTAGGTCGTCAGAGCTCGCAACAAGCAAAAGCAGACCACTCAAAGTATTTTCTGCTGTCATTAGTTCCTGTTTCCTGGCTGGGTCCGCAACTTGCACCAGACACCCGAAGTCATTTTTCAAGAAATATTACTACCTGCAAAGGTTTCTCTTCACAACGGCTTCCAACTTTCCTTGAATCTCAAGGAAAGTTTCGCGGAAGCTGCGCACATATTTCTCTCCGACGTCAAAGCGCATTGTGTCTAAAGGTATGTTGGTTTTTACACCAAACGCTTGCAGTTCAGGAAGACATTGGCTAGCAAGAGTGTACTCTGGACTAATCATGATTGAATACACTAGGCAGACTAGTACTACTACAGACTCCAGAATTTCATTGCTGCGAGTATCGGTCGGGCGTTCTCAGCCAGGAAGTTACACTTCCCAAATATCACAGCAATGTCTTCAGGGCTAGCGAGTGCTGCCGCACCATTCTCGAGCTTTTCACCTTTGGTTGTGTTGTTTACAAGCTGTTTTATTTCTCTTCTGCAGACCGCGCTTCATAAAAAAAGTACCAGCGCGTGGGAACCACACTGGCAAGTTGGCGAACTGGCAATCCGAGGGACGTGCTGGCAGCGTGGAATTCGCGGCGTACCTCTCTGGAGCCTTTAAGCATTGATGGTACATGAATTACCAACTCCCGCACAGCAGCGAAAGATAGTACCTTCATCGACGCTGTCAAACAATGTTCAAAAAATGACAAATGTATTTTATGTTCACCGCGACAAAATCAAGGCAAAGCGCGTTTAGTTCGCGAGTCATTTTTTGCAGATACGATGCCGAGTATGAGGCTATCGCTGAAATATCGCTACGAGTGTTGTCATACCTCGCAAGCACATCTTGAATCAGAAGGCTTACGGTAGTGGTTCTTCGAAACGAAGCTTCGAAACGCGCAAGTCACCGAGCACTGTTTTTTTTTTAAGAAAACTAGAATTCGTGTCGGAAAACGTGAAAAGCAAAGCAACAACTGGCCTCCCATGCATTTCAGAAGTTTCGTCTATAGTTAGCGATACCCAACTGTCGGCATCTAACTGGGTCACAGTATCCACGTCCTTTGCGTAGATTTCAGGAAGATACTTTTTGTAGAGTTGGGCCGACGCTGGTAGCGTTCTCTTAGCAGGACAGCGAGTCCGGAAGAGCTCCCACACTGGACCGTCAGCTTGGCGCAGTGACACACCACCTTGGAAAAGACTCCGACAAAATTCGTGGGCGATGTCCTTGCCAGTCTTGCGTTTTATCCGCGAATCTGGTGTTCACTGGGCAAGTGTCGTCTGAGCTGGCGATCCTGGATCAATTGAATAAGAGCACGAAAATCCCTTAGTTTAAGATAGATTACTATCGTTAAAACTTTAGGTCACACTTGTGACCAAGAAGTCATTCTCGCAACTGGGCTAAGAGATGGTGAGTGATGCTATTTGACATGAGTAGGACGTATCTGGTTCTGTCCGGGGATTTTTGAACTGTAGATGTCGTGAAGATTTCAAATACTCGTTCAGACGACTGCTGACATGATGAGGGTCCTCGGAAATACTTAGCCAGCAGCACTTGTACAAAAGGAGCTTCTTCGCACATCCACACAAAACCTCCAATTATCAAATTCTTGGACGTAGCCCTCAGTCGCTTTCTGTTTTGTCCCATACAAACGGGCAAGCGAAACTCGTCCGAACAGTGACTACAATGTTGGCTGGCGTTGGCCTTCCGCACGCACAGGAGAAGAGAACATAATCCGTGGACCCTATTGCCCTCCCCTTCCCCCGCCACTCTTCCCCTTCCCTCCTTTCTTCCATATTCCAGGAAACCTATGCCTGAATAAAATACTTGGAAACCGTTGTACTAAAAAGATCAAGGGAAGGGAACGGGGCAATAAACATGGTTTCAAAAGAAAAGGACGACCCCAAGGACAGTTCGGGGGAACTCTATGTTCCGCGTCAACGAAAAAAAAAAGCAGTCTAGAAGATGCTTTCCGTAAAGCTGCCATTTTGTTTTTTGAATCTTGAATTCGGTGTTTTTCGGTTTTTACCGATTAAAAAAACGCCTCGGAGGTTAATTATCGGTATTTATCGGTATATACCGAAAATGCGGAACCATAAATATAACACGCCATTTTAAAGCAAAGTGTCATCTGAAAATACAGCAGGCTTTATCGAGTAGCTTTGATCAGAGCTCCAACTAAAGCAGTGATTCTGCAGCAAAAGATGTTCTCGATTATAGACCAGTGTCTGCTCTGTCCCATGGTGCGCCGCCCTGTTTGTTTATGCTGACGCCATGACACAGTAAGGGGAGGGGGGGGGGCGGCGCTTTTTGCAAGAATCCGTTTTTTTTTTCTTTTGGAAATCTTTGCACATACCGTTGGTGCACGAACCTCGAGAAATGCATAGTCAGGAAGCTTCAAGAACAAAACAGTGATCCCAGGAGTGCCGTAAAAAAGAGGTAAAAATCTTGTTTCATTCGCAGCCCCTTTCTTTACAACTCTTCACAAGAGCCTGCGTTTGAGGTTATTATGTACCATTTTTTGTCGCTTGGTGCTAGGATTTCGGACGCTGGACTACAGACGTGTTCTGCTTTCTGTCGTTCTCTGTCACGCTGGATTCCGTATCTGCTATGCGGGACTAAAGAATAAAACAAAATGTTTAACCTGGAAATATACTAGAAAATAAAGCTGAGGCAAAACAAAAATGTGTGACAATCACGCATTTTTCATAAACACCTTCCAGCGGCGTGGAGAATGTCAAAACGATATTTTACCGCATACCAGAAGTGACGACATTCGAGGTGGCTGCTCCCTTGTAGAAAAGCTGTATAGCAGATCAAGGAGCTCTCACACTCCGTTTCACGTTCTAAGTCCGACCTCACAGGGCGCTACGACCCGATAGAACCAATCAATCAGAGGCGAAAAGTGCACAGTCACGGCGCCCATAGTCTTTGTGGGTTTGCCATCAACAACTTAAACCATCACGCCAAAAAAAAAAAAAAAAACGCTGGATCGCAGAGCATTCACTGCGTGAATGGTTTTATCGGTTATAACTAACTGGCTCAGCCGTGTGCATAGAGCAAGTCGGCTGCTTCATGCGCAGTAGTTGTGATGACGTCAGAATGACGCCGAGGTCTTATTGGCGGATTGGAAACAAAAGATAGAGGGTAGACCTCAAGGCTTCTAGAATTGAGCCCGATATTCTTTGAATTAAAGCCAATCACAACTTGACCTCATTCTGACGTCACCGCAACTCCCCCGCAAGAAGCAGACGACTTCCTCTTCGCATTGGCTTCATCAGAACGTAGCATTGGCTGCGACCTGACTTGGTACGAAGATGGAGTATACCATCATCGGAGTGTTCGGCCTTCTGGTCGCCGATAAAGAAGGGGGTGGATGACACACGCACACCGAAGCGGATAATAATAAGCCTGAGCATTCTTCACGTAAGCCCGGTGCGACAGAGAAAGAAAAAACAAGCGCTGTGCTGGCGTTCCTTTCGCTTTCCCTTCCAAACAATCAGTTCGCATAGACACACACACAAAAACATCACAAACTTCTTGATGCGCGGTGAATTCCATCCGGGGGTTTTACTCGAGTCAGCGCTTCGTACTGGCCGGTATAGATTTTTGTCACCATCGAAGCCTGAAATATACCGCGAAGAACAACCGAGAAAAAAAAATGAAACGGAGAGAGATGTGGAGCGCGCATTTTTCTTCATCTGGGTACCAAAAAATGCACAAAAATGTGACTCTAGCGTATTTTTCATGTTGTTGTTGTTGTTGTTTTTGCTTTTTAATATTTGCATTTTTTCCGTCGATTATGTGCGGAAATAAACGATCACTCTCATTTCTACCTTGTTTTTTCATCTTGTGGTTTTGAAAACGGCCCAGCGAGTATCAAATAAAAATATGTGAAAGGTTTCGTTAATCATTTGCTAAAGTCTCCGTTATTTTTATATCTTCAATAAGCCAAAGGTAGAGAGTAGTTCACTTCTGCTAATAGAGACCATGATCTGATCATTGTCAGTTTATGTTGCCTTTCGATTCTTGATCCACTTTTGCCACACACGGTAATATTAGACCAGACCATGAAAGTATTCCAAATAATCTGTATATTTTGTTAGACAAGAAAATAGTTATTCGCTTACGGATTGCATCATCATCTGCATCACGAGGATTTTTAAATATTTTAATTTTTAACACAAATATTGTGTTACAAACACGACATTTTTTGTACCGCAAACAATTTTTTTTGTATTATACCTACAAACTGCTTATGCATTTCTGTGTATTTTATCTATGTTACAATGCATGTGCTTGACAATCGGAGATCCCTTTTTGTAATCCCATTGACTGATTAGGTGCACCGCAAAAGATAAAGGGATACTAAAGCGGTTTTGTATTTGAGAAAAAAAGAACACTATTATCTTCATTTGGTCTCAATAATCTCGAATGTCAAAACTATATTTCAAATACATGCGCCAAGTTGCCACAACAAAACATTTAAACTAGCGCTGAAGCCCCTCCTTCCCGGCGCCATCGCTGAAAGCAGAGAATATTGACGTATTATACCATAGCCTCATCTATTATACCAAAGCCTGGCATTTCGACTACGGGGCTAGAGAGCTCCCAATCACAGATTTGGAGCGGAAGGATCTGGTAGCACAGAGCATTTCTCGGGGAACTTGGTCGTCAGAGCGCAGCTTTTGCAGCGGCTAGGACCCAAAACATGGTTTTCAAACCCGACGAGAAAAGAAGCGGTAGCGCGAGGAACGACGAGGAGCACGAGCGGACATTCCATCGCTCGGGACAAGTGTGTATCGGCGTCTCGCCGCAACGGGGTGCCCGTCACGTGGCTCTTGCATGGCACAACGCATTTTTTTCCTAAGCGGTGATAGTTTATGTTGCCTTTTAGCGTGGGCTAGTGAGAAAGGTGTCAGAAAAGAGATGGTAGATTATCGGTGACAAGCTATCCTCCGTTTCACTTTACCTAAGAAGACGCTTATAGCTTTTAGGTTTCAATATAATGCCGCGTAAGTGTCACCTGACCCTCGGGAATGACGTGGCAATGAGCGGGACGCGTATTCACGTGATTGGTTCACATCGCTCGTAGCCTCCGTTACGGTCCATCATATAAGATGAAACGCAATATGGCAGGTCTGAGGACGCTATGCTGTGCGCCTCAAGAGGAAATTTTCTAGAAATAAGACATTATGAAAGCGTCTTCTTAGTACAATGGATATCATATTAACTAAATAACCACTTGTAGCCGTGGTATCGTTTTCTACCACGGCGTTGGACGTAAATTAGACAAATCGATTACATGAAAACGTGCTTAACGCCTGCAACCACACAAGGGATTCATTAAACCTAAGAATGGTGTACGAATTGTAACGCAGGTCGCACGAAACAAACGAAACGTACCATCTGAGTCTTTCAGGTTGCAATTGTACGTAGAATTATTCCAGAGCGTTCTAATTGAGTAATTCTATATGCTCTGCGCAAACGTGCGCTTGAATTAAAAGCGCAGAATCATTCAACATGGCAATACGCTGTGCAATTGATGCTTGTTTTTGGGTCGTAATCGTCGTGTTAAATTGTTATCAACTTGATTTATGGGCGCAAATTTGATTATGTTTTTGTTTTGCGTGAAAAACATCATTTGAAATCGCACTCATCGCCATTCTTCTTGATCATTGGAATTTTCTAACGACCTCCCGAGACTTTCATAAATTCCCAATATATATTTATGTCGCTGGCGCACTCTAGATCACGGAAAACTGTATTATGAATAAACTGATAGTGAAAAACTGCGCGACTGAGACGAGGACAAGGAATAAAGATACACTGGACTGATCGAATGACTCTACACTGGACAAGCGCCGACTTTACTCTGTTCATCCCTTAAGCTGACACTGCAGCCGAAGCTACAAACCTGACCTAGCTCAGCGCTCCTGGCTTTGAGGCATGAATTCTTGCGCGAGTGCTCTTTCTGTGTAACAACGCTTGAAAGCAGCCACCTCGAGCTCTCGTGCTTGTGACATTGGCTGCAGTCTCTTAGCTTAAAAATACCCCCCCCCCCAAAGAATAAGAAATGCCTTAATTTGAACAGTCTCGCTAGGACACGCCTGTCAAAAAATTTAATTTTACGCGAACAAAAAAATATATTTTAGAGCAATATTGATGGTGCGAGATTTATTTATAAATCTGTGCGCAAAGTCCATGAACGTCACGGGATGGTCATGCACTCCTTCCCATCAACGAGATGGTCGATGCTCTTTTGCACCTCAAGTGTTGCGCCGACCCTCCTCTCACGCGCCCGAAATGCCGAGCGAGAAAACAAGTGGAAAGGGCGTGTTTACGGACCAAATCGTGTCTCGGGTCGTCAATATTGCTCTTAAAAAGATTTGGCACGTAAAATTAGTTTTTTTTTCTTGACACGCGTGTCCCAACCAGACTGTTCAAACATCTTTTTTTGTTTTTCAGGGACCCTTCAAGGGTGAACGCAATTTTCTTTTTCTTTTTTATAGCAACTGAAATTTCATATCATAAACACGAAATTGACGATGATTGCTCACGCAGGCACAGGCATGACGTGATCTTCGAACACTTATTTCTTCACTGTCTAATATTTAAAGATCCTGTCGTGCCTTGCTTGCGCAAACATCAGCGTCAATGCCGTGTCTCTGTTAGCAACAAGGCTTCAGTTGCTAGTCAGCGCTTGTAAGTTGTATATCTCTTTGTCCTCGTACCAGTCGCGTTGTTTTTCTCGATCAGCACCTACCAACTCGCCCCAAGGTCCCTTCTAGTCAATAAAATATATACAGATGTATTTCCCAAAAGGAAAGTAAGGAATTGATTCCTGAGCTACCCCGCAACGCTCACCGTATGATACCAACGTGATTCTCGCATTGTGGAACGTGTACAAGCGTCTCCACGAAGATCTTGATAAATATTTTATGTGCCTCTCAGCTACGCCGTATGCGGTAATATTTAAGCGCGTAATTAAATATTTTTCTATCAGACTACAGTCAAGACTCTAAATTTCCCTATATTCCTTTAACAAAGTAAATAAATAAAAGTAATAACGAAAACAAAAAAAATTATATAAAACGTGAAGTGTATAGAATCTTAGTTTCTAACAAAGAGGGTTACATAGGCAGCACCACCGATAATCGAGATTAAATATTCATGGAACATATGCATGGAAACTCTCAAAGCCCACTGCAGTAATGGAAACGTAGGACAATGCTATCAACACGAATATAGCCAGCCCCACAGAACAAGATATTCAACGTCAGAAACGACAAACGTTATAACCGTACATACAAAAAAAAAAACGATTCCAGGACCAGGAGGAATCTCTCTAGGAACGCAGTGTTTATGGAATGCCGCTCGTAATCCGGCGGACGGGAGAAATGCGGAGCTCGTCAACGCCGGCCGGACGGACCGCAGCTCGGGTCTGCGCCCCGGGATCGCGAGGAACCAAAAATAACAACAAGGAGGCAGCAACGCCTCACTGCTCCGCATGGCGCGCCCGACTGGACGACAGAAAGCGCACCAAAAACACAAACACACACTAGTGCAGACATGCCCATACACACACACACGAACGGACCCAAACCGCTTTCCTGGAGAGAACCTCACTGCGCGAGAGAAAAGATTAAAAGAACCCCAAGCGGGCCCAGGGTTCGGAACCGCAGGTGGGGAGCGCCACCGTGCGGCTGCTGGGGAGCGACGGCGGCGGCCCCGGGGTTTTGCGCTGGCGGTCGGACTCGGGTTCAGTACGCATCGAACCCGGGTCGGAGAAGACGCGGCTCTTTCGAGTCTCGCCCGTGGGTTCAAGATCCTCCGCGACGTAGTCGGTGCCCGTTGCAGATCGTTGGTGCATCTTTTCGGCTGTTGTGTGCTGTGGTCTTGATGCACGACTGGTGACAGAAGACACTTGCAAGAAGAACCATCAGAGTTTTTGACTTTGTTTTTTTTTTTCGGGGAGAACCTCGCTCCGAGATATCAAGGTGGCACATATCGCACTGCAGGGACTTCTCCCACTGGTCATTGGATGAGTGCAGTCTGGAGCTCTTGTCTGCCTGCATAAGTGATAATGAAAAATATTTGTAATATATATCGCTGAAATTGGTCGAAGCTTTGTAAAGATTTCCTCTGGATTGCATTCGAATTCTGAAAATTCCTACCTATCTGCAATAGGTCCTTCTTTTTATGAGCCGTCATTAGCACCCAGGATCGGCTTTTAAAGTGTAAACAAGCAAAATATGTCTAAGTAGCTGTTTGATAACTACGGCTGGACTCTCTGTCGATCACTCCAGAAGAGACTCGGTCCAATGAACTTTGAGCAACACCAGCGACTATTTTCTTCAAGAATCAAGCTTTTGTCAAGAAGCTGGTCACATTATTCTCTTTACTTGGGAATTCGACTATCTGCTGCATCTTAGTCGTCTCAACTAAGAGTTGTGGCAGCAGCGATATTCACCGAAGAGCTTCTGGCCCTCTCACCGTTCGCTGAGCGGAGGGCTGCGATCTGAAAAAAAGAGTTGTTCTGGTTTTGCTCCGTGCTTTAACCTGTAGATCTGAAGTTTCCTGGTGACACTTAATCCAAAACATCTGCCAACTAGTGTGCACGTGAAGTGGTGCATCTGCATTTTGACATCAAGTGCCGCGGAGTCCGGAATCGTCCCCAAGTGGCCAACAACGACTCCGACCAACGTCCCGACGTCAGTGACTGGCGGATTTATTGCTGTGCAACAGAGGCCGCGTGCTCCCGCGGTTGTAGCCGTGCACGCTGGCGTCGTCGGCGGAAGGCAGACAGCAGCAGCTGTCCCCTACTTGGAAGTTGCACTTTCCCGTTACCGCGGCCAGTGTCGCCAGCGGTGCAGGTGCCACAAGATTGGAGGGCGACGCGAAGAAGCAGCCGTCGTACAAGGGCAGGCATGTCATGCCAGTAGCGCAGATACAGCCCATGCAAAACGGCAAGGCCGACATGGTAAGTGATAACTACTCGAGAGATTTACTTATTGCTTTAGTTTCATTTGCGCAGTACTACGGAAAACTACGAACTGAGCGCCAGGTGCTTTGGGTTGCAGTTTTAATACAAGTGATGAGGACTGAAAGAAAATTTTGTTTTAACTCATTTCAGTGTGCGCCCTCGATGCAAGTGGGCTATTTCTTTATTAAGTCCGCCTAGGTTGCTCTCGTCTAGAAAATCTCGTTTTCATAAAATAATTATTGGAGTATAGTAGTCGACTGTTGTTCAAAACGGAATTTCTGGGATCGATATTTACTGACTTTATACTATTTTCGAGCTATCGTTTAACAACTGTTTATACTAGTCATAACGCACGTGCCTCACGCTATATATGCATGCGCTGATCGCGCAAGCAAATACGGACATGCTTCTTGCGTTCTCTGGTGATTTTCTGCCTTGGTGGAGATTACTCAAAAAGAAAGAAGATAATATAGTGAGAAATGTGGGATGTTCTGGAAGATGCGTGCTCGCGGCGAGGGTCCGCAGTCCTAGTTTCATCGTTGTCAAGTCGAATGCACGACCTTACAGCGATTCTTGAACTATTTTTATTATATTCATCAAGCACACCTAGAAGAAATGGAACCCGTTCAGAGCAACGCATTTTTCGCAAACGTTCAAGGTACACAAACAACAAAGGTGAACACAAGGACGCTAAGATATAATTTCGAATATATAATTACATGTTCAGTTACCTTACTCCAGTTTAGCAGTCCTGGATCACAAATGCTCGGTACGCATTTCTCGGTTTTAATAAAAACAAGTATCAGAAACCGCACGCTCCAGCCAACGAGTAACCGTAAAATACTAAATACCGGTTTGATATTTTTATTTCAGTTTTCATCAAAACGTTTCCTAGGCCAGTGTCAGGGTTTGTGTGAATGGAGAAAGCACCACACTGGTGTGACTTGGATGTCTTCGAGCAGTGGAACACAGATTTTTTCTCTTTGAAAAACGGAGCAATTAAAGGAGTCTTTAGAAAACATTTTTTTTACTGTTCTAAAGATTATAAATAAAGGCACAATTATGCAGGTAAATTGACTGCAGCGTTTATTTAACGTATTGAGCATTACTAGCCTTAAGATGGGGTCAGCTTAACAGACGTAAGTCTGAAATCTGCAGTAGATGGGACGGATCATACAGGAAGATTTTTAAAGGCACACTCCCAGGCTCTGAAATACATTTTTATTTGCTTGCATTACACAGATATGTCACAAAGTAAACGATCAACGAAAAAACACGTCTATGGTGCCATATCGACAGCGTGGGCGAAATGGATAAAGCGCATTTTAAACTAACCGCACAAATCGTTTTCTTAACTTATCGCGCTCGGATTTACTACAGATGTGCCTGTAGTTGGAGGAAGCTTTCGCTAAAATTGTGAAAAGATCGGCTCAAAAAACCTAGATTTTCTTATACTTTTCATGTACACTGAAAAAATATTTTGTTTTACTGTTACGTTTATTTGGACCAAATGAAGTGAAGAATTGTTAAGCCAATTCTATTTATTTTCCAGTTCGCAAATTTTCAATCGTAAGATACGCCATAAAAGACCCCAACTATTTTCTGATGGTTTCGAGAAAAAATAATTAGCGATAATTTTTCCATACACCAAACTAGTTTCTTAGTTTCTTTTTTTATTTTTACTTCGGAGGTTTCATGTATTCATGCTCTCAATTGATGAACGAACCAGCTTAGAGCACCATTGTAGTTAATGCCAGCGCGATAAGTTAAGAAACCTATCTACATGGTCAGTTTAAATTGCGTTCAATCCATTTCGCCCTAGCTATATGTCTCGAGGTACATTTGGACGATTTACAAAACATAGTTGTATTTGAAAATCAAAACAGAGTTAAACAAAACGTGTTGAAATCGCTCCTAAATCAAAATGAGTCTTCCGCAAAATTTATGTTGCGCCAACTTTTTTTTTAGAAGATTTTATTTTGTGGCGTAGATGTCCTATACACGCAATTAAAAACATGTCTTAAGATCTAAGTGTCAGCTTCAGGAGACAATTGTTCCTGGTGAAACTTGGCAAAACATTGCAGAAATACTCAAAAGAACTTAAACTTAGATGTGCACTTTCAGAACTTAACGCAATACGTTCAGCTCGCTTCATTTAAATTGTTGTTTGGAAATAGTCCGCAGGTGACAAAGGAACATTTATACAATTGCTGTTACAAAACGATTACCAATTCCTATTTGTCTATGCATACATTAAAAAGAGAGATAAAACATGAAAAAATAACGAAATATATGAGTAGTTTGACAGACATGTGTCGTTTACATAAACGGCATTGTAAGGGCGTTCATGCGCGACAAATATTATAAAGGCATAATCTGACAACATCATCTGCTGCCTGCAAAACAACGTTGTGTGTGTGTGTGTCTGTGTGTGCGCGCGCCGGTGTGTTTGTGTGGGTGCGTGTGTACATGCAGGTGTACATACTTGCATGCTTACGTATACGTGTTATGTGTGCAGATGCGTATGTGCGCGTGTGTATGTGTTTGTTTTGTGTGTTTGCGCGCGTGTGTGTGTGGGAGGTGGGGTCAAGATGACTTAAGCACTTTGTTTAAAGTTTGGAATATACCATAGTAAGATTATTAAATGAAACCAGGTTAAACATATATTTATTATCATTTTTTTTTAATATTAAGATAATAATGATGTTGTAAAACTAAACTGTGTTTTATAAGTTAGAATGAAGGTGATAAATATTTCCATGTAGCAGTCACATTATAACGTAAGGGACTTTCCGCATGTGACATGACTTTTAGATCGTGGCGTGCGTTGGCCGTGCTTTTTCCACACTTGAAGATAATTTAGTGAGTTGTCGCTATTTTACGCAGGTTTTGTGTTTTAAAAATATTTATGATTTTACACTTAAGAACAACATGGCGCGGGTTATATTTTATTGCTGAGTCACGGCAGCGTCAACTAGAATTGGAATGAGCAGGCTGTTGGTAAAAGAATAAAATTAATACAAAAATAAAGAATTCTTTGTATCAAGTGAAAAGTGTGCCAAATATCAAGGCCCATGAAACGCATAAACAACAAATAAAATCAATTTGAACGTTGTGGGTATTCTTAAAACAAAAATACTTCTGCTAATCAAGATGTGGCAGTGACTGCTTTACCGCCGTATGGAATAGGTTAGATTAGGAGTCTTACAGCACGTAAAAAGTGCAGTGAGCCTCCTAACCTTAAGTATATTACGCTTATCGCGAAGCACTCGTCATGTAATTTTTCACGCCGGTACAATGTTCAAGCGCATCGAAACAAAGAAATACGCGCAATAAGGTATGTTTCTTAATTATTGCCACTCATCTGGGTTGTTGTGTAAATTTATTTTATATGTTTATAATTTTTGTTTAACTAAATTATGGTTTCGATTTTGCTTATAATGCTTATATCTTTGCTGCTGACCTGTGTTATGACTTATAATTGGTTGTCAATGCTTGTGTTTTGAAACTTTATGTATAAGATTCATGTATTTGTTAATTCAAATTTGTTCTTATTTTTGTGTTCACGCCTCGGTATTATACCGCAGACGCGTTGCGTTATTTTCGGTGCGTGTGTTTTGTGACGAGTACGGTGCCAGTGGCTAGGACTCCGAATTGATTACAAATATAAGATTTTTCCTCGTTTATTTACTCTACTTTCCTAATTTTAGAAGAACTTAACCGCTATGTGAACTATTTATTTATTTTACTTGGTAAGTTTATTTACACTGCTCTGAGGTTACCATTACAAATAAATTGGTTACCTCAACAAAGATTTTTTAAAATTATAAAGTCACTAACCGGAGCAGTAACAAGATATTTAAAAATTAGAACGGTTATTGAACGCTAGAAATATGGTTATCTTTAGCACCCCATATATATAAAGTTAGATAGAACCCCCGAATAAAGCTTAGAAAACAGGAAAGAAAATCAGTTATCTTCAATTACAGTCTATAGTCTGAAAACCGACCGAAGTTTCGAAATGCGTATAAAAACATTACTGGAAGGCACTTACCTGTTCGTGGATATTACTTTTAGATACCGCAGATTTTTTCAGAATTAAAGATATACCAAAATATAAAGTAAGATGAACGCCGAACGTTTACCATAGTGTATGACCTGATGCATGAACACACCGAATTAAAACAAAATTAAACACAGATAAACCAAAATCATTGAAATACACATAGGTAACAACGTAGGTTCGCCGTACCTGACAATTACACCTGCCGGTTAATTTCGTGGGTCATTGATAAAACACCCCTATTCAAGTGAGCATCGTTCAACAAATCAATAAGACAATTTTACAGTAACGGGACGGGGGTCATCACAGCGAACATGTCTTCGAAAAGGCAGATTGAGCTCGCATTGAAGCACTTTTATGCTCTTTCATAATTCAGTCGCTGCTTGCCCCACACGGATTTAAAACAATCACAAAAAGTTAAAAAAAAGGAAATTGTCGTAACGACATATTTCAAAATTTTTTTAACCTGGTGGCGAAATTTACGTCGCACATCGGGCGCTTTAGGTTCTCTTTTACTGCATGCATTGTCAAATCGGAGCGGACTTGACGCAACATGCCCCGCGCGCGCATCACACTATCCAAGAAAGCGCACGATTCAGGCAGCAAATTTTTTTCCTCCGAGTTCAATTTTTGTTTTTGTGGATTGCACTTCTTTTATTTTGTTATTTGCCTTTAAAACTGTATTCGATCAAATACATAAAAAAAAATATGCGACATCTTCTTGCCCAAGGGCTGGTGTCACATCTGACCGGCGTCATTTCCAGGGCGACCGTGTTGCGGCATAAACAACACATTTTTTTAACGTCCCTCCGGTGTGAAGTAAGTTTTGAACCCTCTGAAACAAAAACATTAAACGACAACGAAAGTAAATACTAACGTACACATACTTTCCTTTATATGTAATACTTTCGTAAAATTTTAACCAAGGTGTATTATGTTTTGTTGCTAAAAATGCCCTTTCTCAGAAATTGAAATATTGTTTGGCGTTTTTTTATTACGCCCTGATTTACAATATATTTTCAAGGGTTGTTAGTCGCATCCGTTTGATACCCGCCTAAATTATGCATGCAAGACGTGCGTAGGAATACGAAATTGAGGAAGCAGCGGCTGTGAATCACCACGGCGGTAGAACACAACTGGATTAGACGATCTTTCTCTCGACCTCATCGGTGCTCGCAAAATGCAAACGACTCAGGAGTGCCAACCTGTATAAAGAGAGTACTGAAAAACCCTTTATCTCCATGTGCACTATTTTTCGAGCATCGGTCACTGAGGACATAATCGTGGCCACTAAATTTCGTGAATTCCGGACGTCTGCATAGAAAATCTTACGGGCCGAATGCGTGCCCTTAGATTTCGCGAATTTTTCAATATGCGAAATTCGCGGAAATTAAGGACTCCCGAACTGAATGGTTTTACAGTACTGCGTTCCTTTTCAAAGTTATCAGAATATATTAAACGATGGCAACGTAGGGTTCGTCGACAACGGCAATGCCCAATATAAGCGAGAAAGCAAACCTTTTTTGTTGTAGGAGCTTAAAAATATGAATAAGTTATAGGTTGTTTTATTTATCAGGTAACATTTTTACGAACGTTTATTAATCTGAGAATGTTTCATATAAATTAAGTAGTTGTCAAAATAAAACGCGGTTTTTCTTTGCGAAATTGTTTATTTTATACTATGTTTTATTGGTTGCCTAAACAAGATTGCCATTCAAATATTCTAAAAAGATGCGGGCATACTATAAATACCGAACCGGTTAAGTCTTGCCGCAGCAAAACATTATTCCGACAACCTGACTATTTATATGCCAAAAATCAAGTCAACAGTTGAAGGCGTACAAAGCTACGTTGATTTTGATTTTGTTGATCCCATCTATTTTAGAGGGAATCAGGACCTATCCCACGTTCCCAAGGTGTCATGTGTTTCTTCCCTCATATATAATAGAAGGAAAACATTTCTGGGGAACAATTGATCGCGCAGACCATCAGATGAGTCATTTTCATCAGCTCAACTTGAAACAAGAAACAAAGAAGAAAGCACGTAAACACGAGAGCGCCTTAGGACAGGTAGGACTTCAATCGATCCCGAGACCCTTAGGCAACGCAGAAAGAGCCATTATATGGTCAATAGTTCAGGAGGACAAGAACTGCGCCTTCCTCGAATCATCCGATAAATTGCTCGAAAAGAAGGTTTTCGCTGTGTCGAAAATGGTGTGTACGTGTCCTTCCGCTCTTATTATGTTTTTTTTTCTTTCTTTTTTTACTTGACTGCTTTCAGAAATGGGTATATATTATCACTTGATAGGATCTATTCTGCCACTGGTTTCCACAGTGCCCCTTCGCATCTCAAAAGTTCATTGATTCGAGGCTAGCTTGTTCCAGATTTTTAATGACATTGCATGTATTATCGAGCCCGTAGCACATCTTGCTCGCGTGCAAGATTCCTTTAGAACCTTCTACAAATTATTATATTCACCACTGTTCTGACCACTTTGGCTGAATAGTATAATACGAAGTCGCGGTTGAACAGGGAGGGCATATCATCGGCTATAGCATCTGGTTAACCACAGCGAGGGACCTTCACGTAAACATTGGCGGCCGCCTGCCATACACGTCCTACCTGTATGGGGCAATTAGAGGCCTATGTTTGTCACGACTGGTCACGTTCGCATTTGAAACGTAATTTCAACAAGACAAACCTTTGAAACTACTACACGAAGCAGGCAATGAAGAGCGTGGTTTGTACAAACAGAAATCCTACATTACAGGCAAACATGCATCATCTACTACACCTGGTACACCTCGATGTTCCAAGACTTGTTTGCGCACTCTAAGACTATATTTAAAAAGACGCTTCTGATAAAATAATAGCAGTAACGATAATACTATTAGTATTTATTTCCCAGGCCTGAAAGTTTTCACATCAGTCTTCTGCTTGGACAAGCAATGCCTGCGAAATCGAACGCTTTTTTCAAATATACCAGAAATATTTTCTACACATAAAAATCTTCCTTCTTTTATTGAACGTTCAATTTACGGCGTCCGCGAATATTGAGGAGAAAATCTATTTTTTAGTACAAAGATGCGTGCCCGAAAACTTCACAGCAGCAGTCTTGTGCTTGTCGAAGTAAAACCAGCTGAATCAAACGCTTTCTTAAGTATCGTAAGAACATATTAAAAAAAATAACCATTTTCTGTTGAGTTATTGATTGTTAAATTTACGCCGTCCACGAATATATAGAAGGCAACTCTCCACTGGCATCAATATGAAATCCCTAGTTGTCCCTATCTGTGTGCGTCACCGGCAGGAAGGTGGACGAGAGACACAGAAAACCGCGAAGCGGCTTTTCAAATCGGCAGCAATCCAGATTTTTTTTTTTTTGCAACATTAAGGTTAAATTTTTTTTTTTTTTTTAGTTGGTGGCAAGGTGGGTTCCGAGGTAATTTGCACGACTAGTGCCTGTAAGAAAGCTTATTTTGCGCCCTTTATCTTCGTGGGAGAAAAAAGGCACTCCCATGCAGCTGTTGGAGTGAGCCACTGCAAGGTGTTTTTCTGCGAGCTGAGTGCCGAGAAAACTAATGTCACGTGAAACGCTCTCATCCAGGCACTGAATAATTTGCAGCCGCGAGGTGAGAAGCATTTGTTTCTTTTTTAATTAATTTATTTAGTACCCGAGCGCCTTTTGGCAATACAGCGGGAAAGGAAAGGGGGGAAGGGGGAGGGGGGTTACAAAAGAAAAAAAAGAACGACAATGGAACAGCCAGAAAGAAAATGAACATATGGAGACATCCAAAACACTCTTCAAATGTCGCGTCACTAAACGCCCCCCATCGCGAGATTGAAAACATACAAACGAAACACGAAACCCTACTGCTCTGAGTACTACAAGATCTGCAGCACCTATACATAAAAATAATCTACTGTGTAATGAAACTTCTGCCTGGAATTCATATTTTACGCAATCAAATCAATCAAATGAACACATTGTTTCTAAATGAGTATAAAATGCATTGTCTGATACAACTGAGACAACAGTAAAAGGTAATTTGTTCCACTGCCAGACAGTTTTTGGAAACACAAATTGTATCTTTAAAGCCGCAGTCTTGCAACTGTATTCACGCACTTTATGATAACGGTCCAAACACGAGGATGAGTAATATGAGAGAACCGGGAGGTTTCTCGTGGGGTGCCAGTCTGGAAGTAAAATATGCCATGGAAAATCTTTACACTTAGCCTTGCTCTGCGGCATTCCAGTGTATTCATTTCAACATTTGTCTTGAGCCCGCTGCACTAAATTCTTTTTCTTTTAAAGAGTTTCCGAGAACATACCTAGTCGCTAGATTTTGATCTTTTTCTAATTTATTTGTATCTAGTCTGGTTGGGGGTCCTACACAGTGTAGGCATATTCTAATATGGGTATCACATTTGTTTTATATAATAGTTCCCGCGTAACCTGTCTAAAGTTACAAGTGTTTCGGCGCAAGCGACCCAGAGATTTGGAAGTTTTTGCTATGGTATAATCTACATGCCGATGCCAGCTCAACGAGAATGTAAGGCGAACACCTAAATAGTTATAATATCAAACCGTTTTTAAATGAGTGTTATTTCTATCGTAGCAAGAACTTGTGGTTGTTTGTTTTCTAGAAACAAGTCATGCATACGATTTTATTGAGGTTCACCTTCATCCGCCATTTTTTCCACCATGCATTTATAGTATCAAGATCCCTTTGAATCGTAAAATTGTCACTATCAAATGTTACCTCTCTATATATATTATGCCATCACCTGCAAACATTATCATGGATGAAGTGACAAACTTATTCATATTATTTTCATGAATCAAATATATAATAAAGGTCCTCAACCGACGCCTGTTGGACTCCTAATGTTACATGTGCAATTTTTGGTGTACTTACAATTACAACGAGATACTGGCATCTTTCGTGCAAATATTCTAAACTCCAGGAGGTAACTTGATAATTAATGTTCTAATGCGATAACTTTTCTAGAAATAATTTATTAGGTACCACCTCAAGCGCTTTACTGAAGTACAAGAAAACGCAGTCGACAGTTTTACGGTTGTCTATTGCCTCAGACAAAGCGTGAGTAAACTCGGTTAACTGAGTGACGCAGGACAACCCCTCCGGAAGCTATGTTGTCTTGGATTCAACAATGTAGGAGCATTCATATGTTTAACAATAGACCTGTACAAGATGTGTTCTGGAATTTCACGAGAAACGGTAGTCAATGAAATAGGACGGTAATTTAAGAGGTTGTTTCCAGGCCAAGATTTTTAGACTCGTGCGACAGAGGTAGGAAGCAACCATTCAGTGACTTTTAAAAAATAGTTTTCAGATATGGGGACACTGAACGAGCACAATATTTTAGCTACACTGTCGGCAGGCAATCAGGGCCAGCAGCCTTTGAAACATATAAGCGCTCTAATAACACCACTATCCCATTTTAATTCAGCAATATATTTCCATGGGCATGGTTCTATCTAGAACACAGCTGGCGGTGGTGTTATTTGTAACGCCTGATGAAAACACAGAACTAAAGTTAGAGTTAAACCATTCTTCCTTTTGGGAAGTGCCGGTGATTGCAACGTTATGTTTCACGAGAGACGAAATAGGTATCTTATTATTTTTATTTCTTTATACGTATATCCAAAGTTCTTTTGGTTTCCTTTGATTTTAGAGTAGGGAGTCAAAGGAAATAGTATTTGAATTCGCTATATCGATGTTTCGCTCACTGGTTATCACTTTCAGTTTTCCAAGATTTTCAGGGACCGGATTGTCTTCAAAAGCGCGATGGATTATTTGTTTTCGCTGTATACACTTTCGTGGCTGTTTTGTAAACCATGGCTTCCTTTCGTTACTTTGTTTGGTTAAAATCCACGAAGGGACAAATCGACCTTGCAATTCCAAATCCCTTCCCTTAAAAAGTATCCAGAGTTCAACTGAAGGGTAGGATTCTGCAACTGTTTCAAAAATAACAAAATACGCATGAGGTGCAGCGTTGATCTCAGGACGGTTAGCTTTTTAGTAATTAAATATATGTCGACTTCCACTATCACATATTTTACATGCTCCAAAATAATTTCACAAACGACAGCGCTCTGATAACTAATTCGCGGCATTACTAAAGTAGACTTTAGGAGATCTGGTTTATTTGTAAGCAAAAGGTCAAGAACATTCCCCCTTAGTGGGTTCTAACATAGTTCGAGTCGGCGCGAACAAATTCACAAAATTTGCCATTACTGCAGTCAGTCCACGGGTTGCCCCTGAAAATACATTTTGCTGGTCCAGTTTAAAATGGGCAAATTAAAATCGCCTTCTATAATCATTCCATTAGATTTTTTTGTTTCGGTCATTACTGTGAATTTTGATAATGCGTCACAGAACTTGCTGGCGGCCGGTAAAAAGAACAAGGGTTTTACCATTGCGAAGTCTCAACTGGCACCATACGGCTTCACACGAGCGCTCATCAACCTCCATTTCTGCTGGTATGCGATTATTAACGCTCCTCCGACACGACTATATCTCTTTTCTGTAGCATATAAAGTGATCAAAAAACACCTCACGTTCTTTTACCTATTCAACTAGCCATGATTTTGTGCCGATCATAACCGATGATTTAACCGTCTCTATGAGGTTAGAAAAATCACCAACCTTATTTTTAATACTACGACAATTAACTGCAAGAAAAGAGATGGCGCTGGGCGAATGATGGCATGATCACTTGAATCGCACTACCTGGTTGATGTCATCATCATAAATATACCTTACGTCATTAAGATAGAGAACGTCATTTTTAAGGGTAACCCGCTCATCGTCATTCCTATAATTCATGGCAAAATCACACAAATGCTGTCTTTTGTTGCATATCGCTTGTGAGAAATCTTCAGATATACTGATATTGGATCCTTTCAACTTCGCGACGTTACTTAGGACGGTCAAATGCTTTTTAAATGACGCAAAGCTTGCAATGAGGGGCCAATGTCTGTACGGCCAGAATTTTTCTATCCTGTGAGCTTCATACTGGAGCAGCTAAAGCCGGCTCTGTACCACTAGGACCTCCGTCCGAAGAGGGGAGATAATAAAATCAAGACAAACTGTATTCATTATAGCGCCAGTCGACATTTGGAGCAGTCATACCCCTCAATCTAAATTGCTGCGGTGAGTTTTTTTTCTCTTTTTTTTTATACATACATTTTAGTAGAGTTGTTTCGGACAGCGGAAGCCGTCGCAGCCAGCTTGGGCTACTCTCGGCATTCCAATCACTCGGCCGATCTGTTAAAAGCCTAAAGCGAATCGTCTAAACCAAATTCAAGTGAAATTTAAACGCGACTTTCATCACGCTGCTATTCGTGAATGGTATGACAGAGTTTTAGGGAGCAGGTGGTGAGCTCCAACATGCAACGCAGCCCTTGCGTGGTATGTTTGTCAAATTGTTGGCGTACAATTTTTTTTCTCACAGAAGTGTTGTAAACGTATTTATATTATTCTATCCGAAAGAAATATTAAATGGGGATAACATTTCTTTTTAACTGAGAAAATATAAATGTCGTTTTAGAGGCGTGTGAATTTACCGCTTATGACGAGTGTGCTAATTCAAAATTTAATTTTAAAAAACTAGATATAATTACTTCTTTTTCCCATGTGCATTCGTGGATAAGTATTTGAACAAACCTGCTGCGGTGGTGAACAAAAATATTGGTTTCCAAGTTTTCCTCCGGGTAGCGTTTTGTTGCCTTATTTCGAATTTTTAATATTACGATGCAATCTTGTATTTTACGCCGTAGAGCATTAACGAGCAAACATTGTTTGTTTGAATATACATACAGTGTTTGTGCATTTTATACGCCTGTCATTGCACCTTGATTTTGCTTGGATTGGTGGTTTGCGCAGTTCTTTTAATATTCATTTTAGCACAATTTTTATTAATCTTAACCCGCCTCATGACCTACACGAATGCGGTTCATTTCATTCTATAAGGTATTTGAATGTTTACAATAATCACAATCAACACGTGTGTTCGGTCACAGCCCAGCACGAGCATTTTTGGTCGCTTTGAATGCGAGGAAAGTACGCGCCACACCCACGAACACTGAAAAATGGCACCGACAAGATGAGCTTTTTGGAATGCTCTATAAACAGTTAGCCCAATTACTCAAGCTTCGAGGAGCATATTCATACTACAATTATATAGTTACATGCGCTCTCAACTCCAAAAGTAGCTTAAAAATAAATTAAAACAACTGGTACGCTCATTTAGATAAAAAGAGCGTGTCCGGTGCCTGTACTCACATTCTGGGCGTTCTGCGTGGCGCTCGGGTAATTTCTGAAAATTTACAAGTGACTTTGACCTTCCTTTGCCAACGTAACGGCTTGCTTGTGATACTACGAGAACGGATTCACTTTGGTAATTTCAGGAAATGAGCAAGCCGCGGCTTGATTGTACAGAGCGCGACACTGTTAGCGCGAACAAGCGATCGCTGGTTTTTCCAGTTTTTCTCTTTGAAACCAAGAGATGTCATCCAAGTTATTATTGCCACGGAAAGAGCTCACTTAGTTCTATAATGTAAGCGATAACATTTCGTGCTCGCTAACACTATTCAGAAGTAAAACCCGAAAATGCGCCGATGTCCTGTTCGCGCTAACAGTGTCGCGATGTGTACCAAAATGCAAAACCTGTTTTTACCAAATTGCAAATGTTTTTTTTTTATTGTTCAGACGTAGCACAAGTTCGTACTTTCTGAAAAGAGATATTATTATCACGTTGAGATAACACGAACACCCCTAGCTGTTTGCACGATGTTAAGGCACATACGCACGTTCGCATTTGAACGCGTTCGAGTGCGGAGCGGCGTCCTTGCGGCAAGAAGCGTTTGTTTGCGGTAAGACGCGCGCCATCACGCAACGCCTCGCGACGCCGGGCCGCAAGTGAGTATAGAAACCGCCTGAACTTTGGACGTGGCAGTAGGGGCAGCGCGTTGAGATAGACCGTAGCCTCCTATATACTGACAAAGCTTGGCAGAAGGCCACGAGAAGCGGCCGCCGAAAAAAACAGATGGAGCGGCAGACAACGGATGAGAGGAGAGACACGTGACTGGCGCCCCGCTGCGGCGAGACGCCAGAACAGACTTCTCCCGACCAAACAATTGCGTTTCGGGTCCTCACCGCTGCAAAAACTGTGCGCTGACGTCCAGGTTCCCCGAAAAATGGCTCTTTGATGCTCTGTGCTACCAGATCCTCGCGCTCGAAATGTGCGACCGGGCACTCTATGGCTTTTTCGTCGAACTGCCAGGCTTTGGGAGTTTAGAGGAGGCAATGGTTCGGGGAAGCCAACTCGATTGTCCCAAGATCGAAGACTTCGGCGCTCTCGCCGGTCGCCACC
The DNA here is from genome assembly GCA_037355805.1 of Ixodes ricinus. Taxonomy (NCBI): domain Eukaryota; kingdom Metazoa; phylum Arthropoda; class Arachnida; order Ixodida; family Ixodidae; genus Ixodes; species Ixodes ricinus. Next base: position 72,432 of record JAZHYW010040715.1, on the reverse strand, counting down.
ATGTTGCCCAGAAAATTTCGCTTACTATTGGTGATCAGCTAGCGACGACAGCACGCTCTTTGCGGCTCTTGACTGCGGTTGACTGCGTGACAACGCAAAGCGTTGTACAAACTTGGCACAAGCGCTCTTCGCAACGCAACGCATACGTTCGCCGCTACGGAACGCACCGCGCTCAAACGCACATGTGCGTGTGAGCCTTTAGACGCGAAAAATACGGGCGCGAGCGTACCCGATTGCCTGCCGAGGGCTTTGCATCCCGCCGGTGACGTCACGTTTGGATGGCGGCTGAAACTGGGGCAAAACTAGAAAAAACAAAGGTTCGGTTTCTGTAGCAAACAGAATACGACGTTTTTAATTAACTGGCATGAATCTGGGTGAAAGAGATAGCATTTGGCAATCAGGAAGCCATCCGCCCTCAGCTGATGCCTTTGGATTAGGCAGATAAAAAAAATCGGCGCGGCTCCTCTTTAATGCACTGGCCAAAGCAACGTGCGAGGCGAGATTTTTTGGAGTGCACAGCGATATTTTGCCGACCGATATAACGTTTTCGTTGGTATACGATTGCTTTCACAAGTTTCTCAAGGACATTTAACGAAAGCTACCGCAATATAGTCTTGACGTGCTCTTGAAGAAAAATGAAAGACGTTTACAACACCCTGTAACGCCGAATTAGAGCGCAGCTCATGAGGAAGAGGAGGGAAGGGTACTGAGGAGAGGGTATACCCCTCCTCCCTCCTCCTCACCTCCACTCCACATCCTCCCTGCTACTCCTCCTCCCCCCTCCCTCCTCTTTCTCCTTCTCCTAGTCCTTTTCCTCCCCTCCTCCTCTTCCCCTCCTCGTCCTTAACCTCATCCTTCAAGCTCCTCCTCTCATCCTCCCCCTCAACCCCTCACTCCTCTCCTTATCCTCATCCGCCCTCCTCCCCTCTCCTTTCCCCTTCTCCCTCCTCCTCCCCCTCCTCCCCCTCCTCCTCCCCTCCTCCTCCCTCCTCCTCCTCCCCGCGTTGTGAATTATGGGACATTTCCCATAATGCACCACGTGGTTACGCCGACGCCGCGCAAGCCGGAAACGGGCGCCTAAGAGCTGCGCTCTAAAACATTGAAAGTAACTGAACACGCCTTATATAGGTGCCATATGTGCCATGTGCGAAAAGTGAGGCAAGGCTGACTAGTCGGCTTTCAAGCGCAGTTTATTGTATATGGGTGACGATACACCAAAATGCGGCCGCATGTTCGCAAGGTTACAGCGCGTGTTAATGATCTCCTTATTTTTTTCTTTCTAATAGGGTACACTCAGAGTCCAGAAGCTATGGTAGAAGAGAGTATATGTAAACAATTACTACAAATGGGAACGCGAATTGTGCATAAAAGCAATCAGGGTACGATTTCCAGGAACACAATCACGAGGATTATTGAAAAAACAAATGAATGGGATGTACTGCTGCTATTGACGCAGACAGGCCATTAAAGTGTGATCATGTTATTTGAAAGTGGAATCGGTGGCCGATTGTTCTGGCGCACCGTATGTCAGAGCGCGTGCAGAGAAAGGTCTAGCTGTTCGACCCAAGGATTCTCGGTTGAATCACCCACCCCTTGCCCGTTTCGATCTGGACAAGCATCGTACCGGCGTGTGGTTATGTGTCACAACTGCGCGATGCACGCTAAAGACCCCAGTCTAGCAGTGGTACGACACTGGCTTAATTTATCCTTTACAGCGTTAGCCAGTGTCGCCGTGCCTCAAATGAAAACCGACCTTGCGCTGTATAAACACAAATGGCAATGTTTTCATGTTCATTTTCAATAAAAGAATTACAACAGATTGAGATTGGACAGCAATAACTGCCCACTTTATGTCTATTGTGCATAAACTAACGATTACAAGAAAAATGCACACACAGGCGCCTGTTTGTGTGTCTTCTTTCCTGTGTCCATTTTTTGTGCGCCCTACGTCATGCTTCCTAAAGTTCACAAACTAGCCCAACTACGAGTATTTCTTTTGTTATATCGATCCTCTTTGTTTTCTAAAGGGGGGTATGAAGCTAGAGTTTAACGAGATAAAAACATACAGCAATTAGGTCAGACCGGAACGTCTGTCCGAATTCTATGTTTCTCGGCGTTCTTATTAGCGAACACTCCGTTTCCTCAAAATGGCGTCATGTAAGTGTCATGCTCTCTCCTGCCCCTAACCTGGTGGTGGCATATCAGCGGATGTGGACATGGCATGTGCTCGTTGCTGTTGCTGGTCGCTCCCCAAATTCACAGTATGCTGAAGCTTCGGTAGCCGGGAGTCGATACACCACGACGATGGCAATGCTCGCGTTCGCTCGTACCTTCAGCCGGCACTTCTACGACCATACGCCAGGGTTGACTATTTTCAACATCATGACATGCCAGCTCTTGTGACGTCATAATTTCCTATTCCAGGACCACTTTCGACGGATGTGTGGCATAGAATTCCGAACACACCACTCGTAGATGCGTTCGGCCTACGAAAGTCCCACCTGAAGAACATCGTCGAAGGTAGAATACGGACGACGCCCAAGCAATTGGTGCCACTATGAGTCACGCGCTTACGTGACTGTACGGCGTCACGTCACGGTGATGTATCACAGCGTAGTGTGACACGAGGTCCCGAGAGAAATTGTTTATCTTTAGGCGTTCTTGTGTCACCAGAAGAGCGTAGTGCAAGCACAAGTACGGGTTTTGCGACTAACAAAATTAAGGCGCACCTTTTATTTGGCGTCCAAGCGTTCCGCATGCCTGACGCATTCCCGATATATACGCGCACCTAAGCAGCGTGGCGAGGCTTGATGTCCCGGTGGGAAAGCACACAGTCACATCATGTCACCACGCCGCGTGAAGTCAAGTCACGTGACGTCGCCAAGTCACTTCGTGCCTAGTGGTACTACCGCGTGTGACACTCCCACGTCGTCCAAAGGGGCTCCCGCTGAATTTAACTAGACGTTAGCCTGCTAACTTTAACTGAAAGTAACTCTTTCAGCTAAAGTTAGTTTTTTTGTATTATTTAAATAAAATGTGGTTTTTTCTTCTTTCCTTGTTGTTCTACAACGAGACCTCGCCAAAGTAGCGCAGAGAAGAGGTGGAAGTTGAAGGGGTGTTGAAGGGTGTAAACCTCCGCAGCCAGGCACCAAAACTTTCTGCATCTTCGATTTATCTTCCCAGCTCTTTGACCCTAGAACAGACTAAACATCGACGTTCCACTCTGCTCGGTCGAGCGTTCGAACTTATCTCGGTCGAAGGGAGGCGAGCTGTAGATGATATCTTGAAAGTTTTGCGAAAAGGCCGCTCCCGGGCGCAAGTCAGGCAAAGAAAGAGGGCCTCCCTCAAAGCTCCGGGGTCGATCTTCGCTTCTCTCTCGCTGCCAGGGGTCCACAGCGCGTGACAGCGAGCGCCTCAGCGTTCCGCTCTACCTGATGGATCGGTCCTCTGCCTTCGCAGAGAAGTCGCTCCCAGAAATCGGTCCAGCTATCCGGACGTTTTTGTAAAGGAGAGCGCCGCTCGTCCTCTTCTTTTAGCACCACCTATAGTCACCAACGATTTAAGAAACACAGAGCGCCCTGCGTTTTCTTTCTACATGTCCTGAGTGACTCTATACAGCCAGTAATTGTTCCAATATGTGTCTTTGGCGCGTCGGAATGCAAAGAAGAGCACGCCAATCAGAGGGCAACAGAGAGAAAGCGCAGGAAACTCGCAATAAAAAAGGCATCCAAGCGCTAGCCGTGATTCCTTAAGGTTGGGAGGAAACAAAAGACCACGGGTGCCGTCGTGAGGTTAAAAAACGCACTTGGTGGGCAAGAAGCAGACTTACTACTTACACGCCATCACTGTCAGCCTGAGAATCGTTTACATTCCTTCCATGGTGAATCGTCCATTCGGCGTCTTATCCGCGAATGCCGCTATCTAATTGCTCGCCGAACGATCTTAAGAGGCTAACAACTTGCCACGTCCTCCAGATTTTCTTTTTTTTCTTAGAGTTTGCTGGTTGTGGACGCACATGACCAGTCGTGGGAGGAGCCGGCTATAATATGGGATAGCGCTGTGGTGTCGTCCGCTTCGCGACTAGCGGATAGTCAATATTTGTGTGGGATCGCAGACTCGAAGGACTTTCATTCCCCGAAAGGAATCTCAAAGTGTAATCCCTCTCGGAGGTTATGTGACGCTGGGAGTACGAAGCGATCACCGAATTTGAAAGTGTACTTATACTTATTTATTATGAATTGGGTGCTCCGTGCCCATGATAGGCACGAGATGGTCGCTCCGTCTGTCTTGGCGGTGGTTGCGATTGGAGCGCCGGCACTTCTGATATAGACTTTTAATACCTATCAGAATTAAATATGAGCATGGCAGAGCATCATCCGGTTGAAAAGCTTTGTCTTTTTCATTGCATGATCTTGATCATTCAATGAGAAACCATGCGATGGAACATTTTGGACTCCAATGCCTCCGGTTCGAAGACAGCTTGAATGAACTGTATGTTGCTTTCGTTAGATAGTTTCGAAGCCTGATCTTAAAGTATTTTTTGTACTATCCCTTTAGTAAAAAGTTTAAAAACAGGTTTAAGTCATTAAAATATAAATAGTGGGAGGCAGCACCCCTGGATATACTATGTGACTTACAAAGCGCTAGCGCAAACCACAAATGGTTCCCAATTGCTGTTTCAGCATCCGAAGGGGAGTATTTGTCCAGTAAACGAAGATACTAGCACCAGGTGAACACTAACGCAGCGTTCCACACTAGCCCCTTTCGAATGGAGTACAACACCAGCAACTACGGCCTTGTAATCTGGGTGTACCATCGTCTTTTTGTGCCGCTCCGACAAGCTCGACACGCCTCTCAAAGGTCCAATTAAAGTGCTAGATCGTCATAGTGTTTAAACCACGAGTCTGGAAAGGAAAAATTATGACAAAGTACAGTATTTTCTGCAAGGGAAAATTAGTTGTCGAAAACAAAAGCGTTTGCTTAGATAGTTCCCACCCGGGGCATATTCCGGGCGCCTTGAATAGTCTGCGCTTAGTGCTATAGTCCCAGCGTAAACATTATCATACTACAGCACACCTTCACAAATATCTGCTGTATTAGCTCAAAGGGAAGCTTGCTTCATACAAAGATCAAAATTAATATAATCTGTCCTTCATAAGATCATTCACCTCTTATCACAGTGAACGATCTAGGAAAGAATAAAAATTATTGCATAGTCTGCACTTGTACATTGTCCACACAGGGTAAAATTTCAACATTTAAACATCCATAGTTACCGGACTATAGTACGGAAAATACTATACTCGTTTTCACCTCAAAATCCGTGGTAAAAAAATCCGGGCTACTCTCTGAGCTTTACTAATGTAGAGAATTAAGATATATATTGGTACATTTTAGATTAGATATGTGGTATATTATCAAGACGCATACGCTACAAACGCCAAATGCATACACTCTTCCACCGACAAGCAAATCTTCTAAGAACAACTTCGCGCGACATATGAACAGTGAGTAAAATTATATCTTCTCTGGTCGAGAAAACGAGTTTCCAAAACCTATTCATTTCTTTTCTTTTTTTAAGACACTCTTTTTTGTAGTTGATTTGACATGTATTTGAGGAATAGGGTTTTTACTCTTTCAGTCGTGTTCGATGAAAAATGGGTATTGCACCAGTATCGTTTTTTCTAAATAATGGTGTTTTTTTACTACTTGTGCTTATATATAAATAGTGTTTTTGCTGCATTACAGTTACGTTGATATTTTTTTAAATTTTCTTTTAAAATTGATTTTCTTTTGTAACAATGTCTAACGGCGACGCAAGTTTCTCTGTAAATAAATTAAGAAAAAATTTGAGTGAGCTCGACCGTTTCTATATCTTAAATCATCATAAAGACCATTCGTGTTTTCCGCTTTTTTTTCTTGTTGTTTGGAGTGTTTTTGAGGGTTAATTTTTTTTCCAACAGATTCGGTGTTTTTCGGTGTCATGAGATTCTCCAACCTCAAGGAAACGTGCACGTGATCCGAATTCTTCGATAAAATATCCTGATACCGATCAGACAAAGAAATCCGAAAAGGGGTGTTGTTTTGAGGAAACAAGCTGCTACCCGGATAACAAAACGGTTATAGAATTTTGTTCTCGTAACGCATTTCTTTTTTTCGCTCTGATTGGAAGAAGACAGGGGGTAGAGATCACAGTGTAAGAGATACATGCGCCGAGAATCTGAGGAAGCGGAGGAGATTACAGCACGCGGGCAGGTGAGAACGCAAAGCTCTGGTTCGAATGATTAGTGGATGTACCTAAAGCTAGCTGCCTTCGCCTCTCTCGGCACTCGTCGAAGGCATAGGAATGCAAAAGCCAAACGCCGGACGGCGGCGTTCAGCGTTTTAAAGCGTTTGAATCGAGTAGTGGAAACAAAGGCTGCAGGCCTTAGGTCTACCTACTCATCAATCGTTCCGATTATAATGAGAGCTCGGCGTCGTTCTGGCGTCTCTGGGAGTCTTTTCCCAGTGTCCTTCGGCGGCATAGCCAGGGGAATGACGCTCTCGGCTACTTCCGTCCGGCCCCTTATCTTTATGACGTACGTCCGGTCCAGAGAACTGCTTTCGATTGCCGCGCTCCCAGCGGGGGCGTGGGCAAATGTCGTTTTGTTCTAAGCAAATATGATTCATATGTATATATAAGGTTAAATAAATTAGAATTTGCTTTGGAAGTATGAAAAGCCTTGACGAATGTTATCCTAACTTTCTGTTTTACTTTCTGAACGTGTCTGGGAGCGCTTTTCTACTCGCCCAACTTGCGTCTCGAGATGCGCTGGCCGCGGGCGCTGGAAAGTCGGTGGGCCGTTAGAAAAGGGGACAGACGCGAGGTGTTTAGCTTCTGGGAGGACATCACCGCGGGAGCTAGGTTCGCGCGAGCGCGGCTTTCTTTTCTTTTCCTAGAATCTCTTTGATGTTTTTGGAATGTGGCTAAGCGTGGATTACCCTCATCTCCAAACCACCTGCCGTGCCAAGTGGGGGAACAATCACTGCCGACATCAGTGATTGGTTTCCATTTCCAAAAGACGAGAGGTACGCTCTTCCGGTCTTCTTCTCTGGCTTTAGATTCTTATTAAATGCTTGTGACAGCAGAACGTTCTGTTTCACTGCTAGTTAATAGTAAGCTGTTTTATTGTTGGCACTAGTTAGAAACAGTTTCACATCACAAAATAACATCATAACAATGTATAGGATTCCCCGCTTTCAAATTACTTGCCGCGAAAAATACCTGTCAGTGGCGAATAAATATCAACTCCTATCTAGCATCAAGATCATGAGCATGTTTGACTTTAAAATGGCGAAAAGTTGTTACGGTGAGAGGTTTATACTGGATAGTTGTCAACGGTTCACGAGTCTGTTTGCGGGGAGTGAAAACGAGCCTTAATTTTTTTTAATATGAACTGAGGATGAGCGTAGAGCTATCCGTACTGGTGTCCCGTTTCGTATAGCTTTCACGCACTGCTAAGTCCTAGTGATGGAACTAAAACCTATTACAGGTTCGTGATGACTACCCAATGCCACGGAGTCGAACTTCAGTTTTCTATCCTTAATAACTTAGTTTCCTTCAGTTGCAAGACACCTTCGTGGATATTTATTTATTCATACATATGCAAACAAATTCGAAATGATTGCCAACTTAGCGCGGAGGAATTAACTCAAGGAGGAAAAAAACAATAAGGATACACGAATCTTTAGTGTTGCAGTGTGGAATTTGAAGCACCGTTCTTTGAAAGGGAGTACATAATTATACGCTCACTGTTTTTATGCGATCGACGTCTGACATCATATAAATGTAGCGCGTTGAAGCAATTAATTTAACTTTTTTTCTAGCCTTCTCACCTGCGACTGGTTAGCTCAAGGGTTGTGAGTACACGCCGAGGATATCTGAGAGGGATCACAAACCTACAGAGATGTCAAATAAATTTAATGAACCCTTTCTGCAAGGACGCATATCATTACCTTCGTCGAACGTAACCATGACTTTGTATCCTGTTTTGCTGTTGTTAGTTGTTAATTTATTTCATTCCTGTTGCAAAGAGCAAGGAGTTTTGTATTTTCTGTTGCCTTTAGAATAAAAAGAACTCAAAAGAAGACTTGCATAATATTTTTGTGCATGTGTGCCACTTGTAGCTTTTCTAGGCTTCTACTGCTTTGTTTCTGGTTTCCACGTTTAAATGCTCGCGTGTGTGCTCTTCAACACACACAAACCAGCATTGAAGCGCGAAAACATGCAGAAAGGCAGCAGAAGCCTTGCAGATCAACACACAAAACGGGCGAAACTGAAAAAAGAACAAAAAGAATCCAAGCGCAATGGCGCTGCTTTACGGTTTCGATTTGGTTTCGCTGCACCACCTTGTTGATTTTAGTACAGCTTCCGCGCACCAGGGGATTCAAATGGCGCTGGTTAGTCCCGGATTTTACCAGTTTGCGTCCCATGAGCGGTATAAGAATTTCACTCCTCTGGGATATATCTGGGGAAACGTCGTGCGTTGCAGCTGCCAGATAAAGTCCTCTCCTCGCGTTGGTTGCAAATGGCGCCGCCAGATGGCTCCTCGATATGCGTGCTAAGGTCGGCCTGTCACGGGCCGGGTTCCCCATTTTTCGCTAAGGGAGATATGCGAGTTATTATAGTCGTCTTCTGGGTTTGCCACAACATGGTGGACTTGAAACTTGTGCTACGCCTGTTGTGCCCAGGCTCAGACGCACCGAACGGAAAGAGCGGGTGCCCGGGTTGTATGAAAACGAGACACTTTTTTTTCCCTTGTCAGTTAAACTGTCTGGCCGACGGAGATGCTCTCGGCTAAGGCTACTGAGGAGCCCGCCAATAGGACTTTATCTGGCCAATCGTGTCGAAGCGTTCGCCGTGCTGTGTGCCCTCCCCTATACATACATATTTTACAGCGTAAAAAAGACAAAGAAAGCCAGCCTTTGCTTCTACCCCCTAATTCTGCAACCAGAGCTCGGTGCAGTCATCGCGTGCAAACATCTTCCTCTTCCTCGGTTTATACCATTATGGTAACTCAGACGCACTGTCTTTATTAATTGCTGTCACGTTCAAGATGAAACATAGAATATAATTCCAGCTGTTCCATTCAGAACCTCCGTCATACTGTATCTTCATTATGACGGTTGTCCTCGCATAAAGGCTGACGACAGGTAAAAACCGGACGGTCGGATGCAGAAGGCGATTGCAAGAGCACAGATGAAACGAACATACCAGACTGTCGTCTGCAAACAAACGGCAGAGCAGGGAAAAAAGGCGTAGTCGCTGACTCTCGCTAAATTACATTGCGACGCCGAAACGTGGACGACGAACTCGTTGATTACAAATGCGAAGAACCTTTTTGCCCTCGTCCCACCCCCCTCCTCTACGACTCCCTCTTCCCACAAAACGCAATGATTGCCGCCGTGACGTTCCTCTTCAGTAAATTCTTCGCTTCCTGCGTGGGGTTCATTTGCAACTTGGTTCAAAGACCCCTTGTCCTCCCAGGGCAAGGTACAAGGGCTTCGCTGATTGGTCGTGTGGGTGTCGTTGATGGGCTTCGCTCGGACAGAATCCGATTAAGCGGGCAAAGACGCCCACGCGACAAAATAGAAGATAAAAGTAAAGTCACTCTCGTGGTGCGCCATGTCTTTTTTTTCTCTCGTTTGTCTGAAGGCAAGGATGGGAGCGCACGCCGTCGACTAGAGTCACTAACAGAATAAAAAACGCAGAGCTTGGATCGTTATGCTGAAGCTTTTTGCTTTTGTGATTGGCCCTTCGGCTTTCACTGGCCAATGCCGCAACCTAATTGGCTGAAGTGCGATGACGAGATGCCGATGAGTCGCCAAACCCTGCCTTTTTTAGACCTGACAGTGAGCATAAAACGTGTGATGCATGCATTAAAAGATGGCAGTTCTAGTTTTAATTATTTGACAGTAAACAATGCTTTATTTTCTTTTTTGTGCCTCGGAGATTTTTCGGGGCATTCACCTTGAGTTCGTTAAGCATATGTGTTCACGAGCAACCATCGGCACCGCGCCGTTAATCTGCCCCGGGACCAATGGTGGCTTGCGAACGTGAGCTAAAAATGACACGATAAAACCACAATATTTGACAATTCATAAAGGTTCTTCCTATTAAGCTTCTAATCCTCAGCTCGAAAGCGAAATGTAAAATTACGCGGCCGTGACATGCATGTGCACTGGATGCGATAACTCCAACATCTCCACCGTGATTTTGAAGCACACCATCCAACTTCTCATTCGCGGAGTGACGTTAAGTCCCGTCAAGGCGGCACTCATTGCCACAAACAGGAACGCAAATATTCACCAATGGATTGATCGTTAACGAGCGCGTACGTCCGAAGTGACGGGGCGCTGCGTGCCCAACGCGCAAGCTGAGGTCGCCTGACGAGTTTCGGGTACCGCTGATGTACCACACTGAGAACGCGGAGACTCCCGATGGAAAGGGCGTACGAAATGGTCCGCTATATTTGCGAATTGTCGTACCGAAAAGCAGGCTTTTGACTTTCTATCCTGTTTCATTTCGCCCACCAAACCGTATGAGATTAGTGAAATCCCAATCTAGAATCACGTATCAATGCCTAGTACAATCATGTCTAGTACGATCATGTCTAGTACGACCATGATTCTGATGGGAGATTCGGTTCTTCACCGTTATTATCAGCTGATGCTGCAATGTGATTGGCTTCATGGTGATAATGGACTGTTCGGGATGCGGCACGCCATGCGTTCTTTGAAGTCGTCAGTCGCTGTTTCTGCGCCTTGAAACTGCTGCGATGTCTCGATGCTGCAGTGAATAACTAAAAACAGCGGTCGCTAGACAATTGAAATATTCTAGAGGTGTGAGATGACGCTCTTATATAAGGAGCCCTGGTAGCAAAAAGTGTGTCATTTTTATATGATATTACAATTTAACTCACATCACCTATGACAATCTCATCTTCCATATCCATGCAGTATTGCACACGAATTTTTAATTTATGGAAAAAACACTGCACGTCATCATGTGCTTAAACCCTTACGCAGCGCCGACGCTTTTCTTTTACCTTGTTCGCACAATAAAATTAGGCTTCCTTCAATACGGATTTAACCTTAAAGGGTCAGTGAAACGTTTTTAACGTTGAGATAATTTGCTGGTTTTATTTTACGCGGTTTATATTGTCACAAGTGAGAAAAACGCGGCACCGCCACCAAGCTTGCGTCCTCGTGATAACCGTATTCTGTCTCGTTCGCTCACCGCCAGCCTTCGGCGATGCTTTAGCCCTTGAAAAGTCGAGAGTCGCGGAGGAGCAGCACTGGGGATCCTGAAGACAGAACCCAACCAGAGACCACGTAGTATCTTTCCATAAGCTCACACGAAGTACGGTGTGAGACTCTGAAAGATTCCTCGAGCGTCGTAGTGTTTCATTTCCTTGAAATGGAACAAAACTAGCACACACCCTAACAATTTTTATCTCTACTTCATTGTAAAGGTGACATATGAACATATTCCCGGAATTATTGGCCGAAGTTCGAAAAGTCTTGTTTTGGTGCCTGAAAGGAGAGTACTGGTCTACGGAACCCCAGTTGGTGGGTTTGAACTCCGGTCGAGTGGTCGACGATATGGCAGAGGGGAGTCGCGGAGAAGGCGTTGTTTAACTTTGCTTTCACGTCAAAGGATCCCTTGCGGTAAAAATAAATCCCCAGTCGTTCTCTCGTCCGCGTCAGGTCAACACCACACCAAATAATTGGTTCGCGAACCGTCGTTCCTTACTCCACGTAACGGAATCGCCGTAGGAAAGCTCAAACTCGGCAATTGAGACCAAGCCCGAGGCCCGGCGAGGTTCGATCCAGCACTCGTGTTCAATCTGTATATTTAATTCTATTTCATTTTATGTATGTCCACCTTAGAGGCTCAGTTAGGGGCATTACATAAAGGGTGGTTGCAGCTTAAGAAAATAAAACAAACCCAAAAAACGCAATAATATACATCGATACAAAATAGAAGTTATAAAATATATAATACAACTGAACAAGCATTCACACAAGAAAAATTTGAAGAGCGTTTCGGAACGTTTTTGAGTCGTTGATGATAATTATAGATGATGGTAGCTGGTTCCACTCGGAAATGGTGAGGTGAAGGGAGGATTCCTGAAAAGGACATTGGTCTCACCGAAATTTCGCTCTAGTAGCACAGGAGTTATTTAGACGGGAATATATTTTTTCTGGGCGCGATAGTAAGCAGTCCTTCAGGCCTGAAGACCAGTAAACACTTGTGACGGAACCGGAGTCGGGAGAGTTCTCCTTCGGTAGTGCAAAGGGGGTAGTCCGAGTTAATTGTTTTAAGGCAGAAACACTGCTAAAATGACTCTTGCATGATAAGCTAAAGCGAGTGGCTTGGTTTTGCACTGCTCCTAAAGTTTCGACAAGGTAAATTTGATGGGTTCCAAATATCTGCAACATACTCTACTTTAGGTGTAATGTAAGTTTCCTATGCCATTTTTTGAATATGTGAAGGCCGTCTCGTAAGGTTCGTCTAATGAATCTGAGTGTCTTGGAGGCGACTGCAGGAATGGTTTCACTATGGGTTTTCGAAGAAAGGTTAGAAGTCGATCTGATGCCAAGATATTTGTACATAAAATCGGGTTTGATAACTTTCTGGTTTATGGTATAACTGATACGCCCTCAAGGACTGTTTTCTGTTGAATTTGGATTAATTTGCACTTTGGTTTATATAGCGTGCAACAACCATTTTCCGCACCAGTAGCCCACTTCCTCCAGATCATTTTCAAGTAGATAGTTTTCGTTTCTTGATCAAATATTCATATTATGACACAATCATTTGAGAAAGTCGTATTTTGGGTAAAATCGTAAACGGAAGATTGCTATTAAATATTAAGAAAAGTCTGGGGTCCGAGAACGAAACCCTGCATAACCCCTGACGTAAGGCTTGTTAGTCTCGACTCGCGATCGTTAGAGACGGTGTTTCGAACGTGAGATCTGAGAAATGTGTAATTTAGGAAAATACCTAGGGATCAGAGACGATAGCTTGGAAAGAAGACGTTGGTGAGGAAACAATCGGTTGAAGAATTTTCAGAAGTTCAGAAATATGGCATCAGTTTGTGCACGACACTCAAGCTTAGTACATGTAGCTCGTGAACAAATCTTTAGCATAGTTGGGTCTCGCTGGATAAACCTCATGCGGTGGCCATGATGACGCCTGAAGGAAAAAATGGTTTGCAAACAGGTGAGACATGATGCATCTGGTACCTTAGATATGCTCTAGAATTTTAGACGATACGTGTCAGGTTAGGGAGATGGGACGATAGTCAGAGACTGGAGACCGAATTTCGTGTTTCTAGATTGGGGCAACCTCTTCCTATCTTCCAATAAGACGGTAGACAGTTTTCGGAAAGTGACTGGTTAAAAATAAGATTAAGAAGTTTGCTGAAAATAGCAGCTGTTTTTTTTTTTTGGTAAAAATTGATTGATGTTGACATGGATCGCGGAGAATGAAAGTTTAAGTTTCCTTATAATTTTAATTATTTCGGTTCCGCTAACAGCAATTGGCACCACAAGATCATACCACTCTTCAGTTATGGTTGGAATATTATATGTGTTTTTTTTTAAATATGGAAACAAAATAATCCTTTAACAACTCTTGGCGCAGACATCCTTTCCTGACTGGTACACAAAAATTTGCTCAAAATTACAAGCTCCTGGGAGTGAGTTTGGGTGATATAAGCTTACAAACCTTTGCCGCATTATTGCACAAGATTGTCAGTAAGCGTCATGAGGGAAAAAACTGGATTTATCTAAGACTTTTTAGTGTAGGGATTCTAAGTGCTGCGTAGTAAGAGTCCAAAGCACAGGTTAAGTCATATAGTTCGTTTTGCTTTTGGCGAAAAGTGTTTTTTATGATATATTTTTACCTTTTAAAGGTTTATTATATATACCTTTTGGAGACGGACGTGTCAGTGCAAATTTGTATAGTGACACAAATGTCTGCTCCAAGACAAGAACCAGATTTTTGAAAAGGACACAGTTTTATGCTGACAGATCGTCGTGAAAAACTTGGGTTGGAGGGTGTCATAGAAAGTTGTAAATTTCTTATCTATTTCTCACAGTAGTTGGCCTTATTGCACATAAGGAATAATTTTCCAAAATCAATCTTTTCACGAAAAAACATGCAAAGAAGGAACATCGTTCAGGCTGTTGGGATCACTCAAAACTTGCTAGAGTGTTGGATTGTGTTCACAAGACCAAAAATATGAAGTTAAGATGCGCTCAAGAATGCTAGATGAGCGTGTGTGGGCTTCTTGCAGTCTGCGACAGGTTAAGCTTAAAACACATATCTAGAAATTCTGCAAATGCGCGAAACCCTTCGGATGATAAACTCGCTCAGTCAATCTTGGGAAAATTGGAGTCGCCAATAAACAGAAGAGTAGCTTTGGAAAAGCGAGTTTTAATATTTCAACTGAATCGGAAGACGGTTTGACAACAAACAGGGCGTCATTATCAGGGGGTCTGTAGCGAGCAGCAGGAATAATCTTGTTTGAAGGCGTAGAAACACACCCTGAGCATATTTTAATCCTCGCTATTACAAGTAGAGCATCGAAGCAAAGAGTATTCGTTTTCATAGGGATAGCACACTTACACACATTTCGGGCATTTCTTCCATGAGAAAAGATATTCCAATTGGCTTGAAAGGGAAAAGTATCGCTATCATCAATGTCGGAATTAAGCCATGTTTCTATTAAGATAACAATACCCGACGAACTGTACTTTATATTACGATCAAGTTCTTCGCGTTTGGAGGTGACGCTTCGTATGTTCGTGAATAAGACTGTATGAAAATTGTTTTTTATTGCGAAGTTCAAATTACAAGAAATGACAGGCCCTTTATGTGTGTTCTTTCCTGCAAAGTAGGCGCGGGGGCATCTAGCTCATCAACAGATTGAGATTCTTCGTTGGAAAATGGAGTTTGCAAGCAATAAGCAAGTTCGGGAAAACACATTTTGAATGCAACGTTTAGGATTCCTGCCTACCCAAAAGTCTGCTTTGAGCCAGCCAGCCGTACCGAAGCGGAGAAGTTCTCTCGGATAACAAAAAACAGTGCCTTTAAACTTAACTTTGCACCCGAACGCACTTTTCTGGTTCTTGAGACGAAAAAACTTGACAATAGTTGGTCAGTTTTTGCCTTCTTGAAATCTACCCGGCCGATACGACCGTTCTAAATTAGCGGGATCTAAGAGGAATGCCAATTTTTCTGAGCAAAAAGCAATATATTTTTCTTTAGATTAGTCCCAAGTTCCGAGAAAAAATCAGGACAGCCAAGGAACAACAAGTTAGACTGTCTAAGTCTACTTTGATGGTCTTCACATTGAGTACGAACATTCGCCAGCTGGATGGCATACTGTTCTGAGGGGATCAGACACAACGTTTGAGGCAGTCAACTCAGCCTCCACAGCGGTTAATCTTGCAGAAAGTTGGCCCCTTGCAGCATATGTAATTTTTTCCCTTTCTAGGCCACTTATTTTGGTCATCATGCTACTTTGAGATGTCTCAATTCGCTTGACAACGGCTAGAACGCAGACTATCTGCTGTCTATCGGGAGGAGACCATGGTTCGATTCGACATCACAAAACATTTACAAAAGCAGTTGTGCGAGCATTGCAACGTAGTAAAAATCAATACTACGGCCGGACAGTCACCTCAAGCAAGAGCGCACCTCGTCGTTGGGGCACGACACCATACACAAGCAGGAATCGCTACTGGTAAAACACCGAAAATTGGTGAGTAATAAACCTGCAAGAACCGACGGCTATGCGTCATTACGTGAGCGGCGGTTATGCTCTGTTCCCGCAATGATGGTGCTTTGCAGATGGTGCTTTTGTAGAAACCGTTCGGGGTTCGTTTCAGGATGCCAGATCAAGTAGGTGGATATGTTCAGTTCCACCAGAGGCGATGGCATCGGCACGGGTGCCGAGTTATTCTCCGCGAAGCCGGTCCCGCACTAGTAGTTGCTAAGGGCGAACAGTCTCGGCCCGGCGATTGATGTGCACGCCAGTCATAGGAGCAACTGTATGAAAAGACGGATAAGCATTATTGCGTGAAATGTGATGACGCGCCGTGATTGGCTCGTCAAAGAATGGTACTCTTATAGACGCCCTTCGAGGTGCGTTCAAGGTTGCCAGATCACGAAGGCGCATGCGTTCAATTCTGTCAGAGGTAACAGTATCGGCACGGGTGCCGAGCCCTTCTCCGGAAAGCCGGTCCCGTATAATCGTAGTTTCTGATGACGAACAGGCTTACTCCGGTGCTTGATGTGCGCACCATTCTTAGGAGCAAATGTATGAACTGTCGGGAAGTCGTCGTAGCGTCAACGGCGACGATGCGCTTCCTGGCACTGCACTCAATCTCACTGGGATAGCTTCAAATTGCAAGTGCAGAGGCTTTGGTTATTCTATCTGGAGTTTGCCGCATGCCCTCCGTTTCTTTGAAACATACAACACCCAAATTTGTTTTTGTTTCGATACCTTAGGAATCAGGCCTCTGAACCAAGTCTTGAAGCCAGTGTGGGTGCTGAAGTAATGTGGTCTCTCTTATAGACATGAAGCTGATTTACGGGGATATAGCATCATGCGCTGGAGCATTCTCTATAGGCTGAATAATCGCATGGTTTCTCTATATTACGGGACTCCCATTCCTTACTCGTTCTTTCAGATTCGTCAAAATAAAAACTCAATAATTACCTGAACAAGTGGTACACCCTCGAATATATGACTGCACCAATGATATATAAAAAAATCTGTTTTTTGTTGTTGTTCTTGCTAATGTGGGAGTTTTTCAGTTCTTCTATGCCTTCTTGTTTCCAGATTGTCATAAACAAATCCCATCTCTCCACACGCGATGATTTTTTAATGCTGAATGGCATTGTTATTGAAGCAAACTCTGATCCTTGAAAAGTGAAGCGTGACTTTGTCTAAGAGAGTTAGCCGATTTTCAAACGATCGCGCCGACAGCTCCGCCAGCCATACAAAACGACTGTGGAGAAGAAAAAAAAAAAAGAGGCAAGATAGAAAATGTCGAGACGTTTCCAGAGGATTCTGCCAGTTTTGAAAGCTTTGAAAACAACAACAAAAAAGAGGCGCAAAAGCATGAGTTCGCACTACTGACATGAATAACATGCCGCGAAGGATAAGCCAATGACTCTACTCAGCGTCGGTGTCCTTTTTCTTTTTTGTGGCGTACATTTTAATCCTTACAAAAATATTACTTTTATGAGGGCCAAAAAAGTACTTTGGTCTTAAGTAACGCCTTCTCAAGTAGATCAGATTTTAAACCAGAATGTAGTTTCTGCCTGGTGATTTAGTGCCCTGAGAGCCACCAAGACTAAGGTATAATCATACACAATATGCTTTGGGCGGAATCTGTATTCTGGTCATTCAACTCCAAACAAGCTCGAGGGATAGGCATCCTGTCCTCGTTCTTTGGTCATCACGAGCTGATTGTTGCAGAAAAAAATGCCAGGATTAGACTTCACTTCTAGTCGCTTGGTTTTCTTCTGGCAAATTTAAGCCTAAATTGCACAACAACTACTACAATTACGCTTCACTCTTGGTTGACAGGCTATGTAGTATGTTTGCATCATGGCTGGCACTTTCGCGATTATCCGACAAACCAGGAAAAAGCCACAGAGAGCCGAAGGAAAGTACTTTGCCACTCCTTAGGTCGATACCTTATTAGCACCAAGGCAGAGTCCTAGGATTTCCAAACTTGAGAAAAGTAAGGCTCTTTTCTGCGCGTGCTGCCTGGAATAGCAATAAGCATGAAACGCTTAGGGAAAACAGTAAAACTACAAAATATGCTGCTGGGGGCGAATAAAACCGACACAAACGGCTACCTGCGGAGAAGAGATAAGCAGGTATAGTGCAAGGAGAGAAGAGGAAAATTCCGACCCGCCGTGAACACTGAGTGGCCAACAATACTCCCGTTATGTCTCGGCGTAGCCGATGACAGGTGGTAGCCATTAATCACGCTCAGGGGACTCCGAGCGCCGTGAGAGATGATCGCGGCATGAAAACGAGAGCCCTTGATCGCTTTTGGTGTGCGAAGCGACCCCAAGGGGGCGCCGGGGAGGCGCCGTGCATTATCAAGTGACAATGAATATAGCTGGTGACAGCTTAAAAAAAATGTTGGCCGTAAGTTATTATGTACATCCTTCCTCCTTCGCGATTGGTTCTTTGATGTTCTTATTCGCTCATGCCACAATCTGATTGTCTTCTGAGCGATAATTAAATGCAAGAGCATTTCAACTATCTGCGTTTTTGAGCTGCAAGTGAGTATGGGAACAAGGGTCCGATTTTGGTCACAGGGAAAGCGAGTTCTAACTTACCTCTAGCGGAGCGAGCAAAGATAGCGCTCGCAGACGATTCCTCTCTTAACGCGAGCAAAAAACGGGGTTCGTCTGCTACCAAGCGTCATTCGCAGACGGAAACAAAACAAGGAAACACCGTACTTCGTCTGAGAACGGACCAGAAAAACGTTGATCGTCTGCTACGACGCTTGCGCCGCGGCGGAATGATATTAGGCACCATTGAGATATCGGACACCGGCTGAACTTGTGATCGTCTGCTATTTAACGTAGGAAGCCATTCATAACTCGCTCTTCTTTTGCAAATCTCACGTTCTTCTCGTGCCGTACACAATCGTACACTAAGCTATCGCGGCCACATCAGAGGCCGCGCTAGCTCTTTGCTTTTTGTATGTTGGTGTGATGTTCTCACCAGAATATTGTGCAATTGTAACATCACAAGAGGATAAAAACGTCTCATTTGTTGATTACGCGTAAACTGTGACGTCAGGTTCAATCAGTAGCCGAGAACGTTCTCGCTCTCAACTTGACCAAGATCGGACCCCAGGCGTATTCACTGCATTCGTAGGCTTTTAGATCCGGGCTCGTGTCCAACCGAGCATGCGCTTTCTTAATCTACATCAACAGGGCATGTCCCTGGTGACTACTGGAGGAATACACGCTGCACCAAATCACGTGATCGTTTGTTTTCGCTGCGATTGAGGAAAATTACATCTGCTTCCTCACCATTTTGTTTTTCTCTCTCGGATGTTGAGGAAGGAGCAGAAATTATATTGTTAAAATTGTATTTTAATGTATTTAGGGCTTCCTAATCAAATGAACTCCTAACCATTTTATTAATCTACGGATTATACACTCAGTGCTGAAGAAATTAATGACTGCTCTTTTCGTTATAAACCAATCAAAATAATAGCACTTCTATCATATTGAATACCCTGACACAAAAGAAATGAACCAGTTGACAACAGGACATTGAGTCGTATTCTTCGGTATTTTATTTCCCTTGGTTCGGGGTTTAGATCGTTATTTTTTTCTGACAGGCTCGCCGGTATACCATACTTGCCAGTCTTTAAGTCGCTTCCTTGTATAAGTCCACATCTCCCCACGTAAACATCCATTTTAACAAAGTGCATGTAAATCGCACCTTTCTATAAGTCTCATCTCTTTGTACGGTCGGTGCGTCGAAACTGCATTGATAAGCCTCTTTTGTATAGCGATAGCGAAAAACGCACAATCGGGAGCCAGTTTTGATGTCATTCTTGTTGTTTTATGATTGTATTATGTCGATACGGTTTACATCTCGCCTAGCTAAGGTGCATATTTGTAAACAGAATTCACAATTCGCACCGTTATATACAAAGCACCGGAAACGTTTGGAGAGAAACTCGTCGACCTAGAAAGGGTGTTTTTGCGAACTTGTGGCGTGTCTTAAAAAATCCCGTGGACGCTACGCCAAGGCCGTATAATACACAGTGCTATTGAGCAAGTCAAAATATTTTGTGCGATGATGCCAGACTGGCTACGTTACCCATATCAAATAACTAAGTTTTGAAATAATACTTTGTAGTATTATTTCAATAATAAGAAAGGTGTAGAACACGCTAAAGATACTTTTCATTGTGTCCTTTCTACCGAGATACTTTTTGTGCGTGTATATCTTTTTATCATTAAAAAAGGGGCGCGATATAAAAACAGAAAAATTCCGCGTTACTAACCGCTGGCAAACTGCAATGTAAGTGCCCTTATTCGCGTGGTACTTGTTTTTAAATGGTCGCACGCTTTCTTTATTAATCCAAGAAATCAGACACTCGAAGGCAATATTGATAGAAACGGCACGATGCGGTATTTCACAACACGCGCTACAACTTTTGCATTAGAGGATTGGAACACAAACTTTTTTTAAAGTTAGGTAATTAACTTTTGTTAATTAGCCGGTTTACCAAATTGCAGAACAAATGTATTGACTCGCTTGATAGGACTATGAATCATCTCCCCCTGGTTCCACATGCATCGCGTGCACCAGCTTTTTTTAAGTGTTGGCACATGTAAGCAGAAACGCACTCTATTGAACAAAAAATAAGGCGCAACGTTTTCTTCCAAACATTTTTACGATAGCTAATCTCATATGTTTTCGAAAAGAAAGTACTCCCCTAAAATATACACAAAATTCGTTGATCCATTGTTAGTTTTCGTTCGCAATTATCACGTGTTCTCGGGTGAATGTTTATGCAACTTGTTCCCGCTCCCTCTGCGCTTACGAAAAGCTAGGCAGAAAAAAGAAGGGAAAGTATCTCCTGACGTGCTGATAACAGAACTACTACCTCGTGAAATCCTCTTCAGTGACAGCACAAAAGTCAGATTCAGCGAAAAACTTGGGCTTGAAACAAAATATCCATCATACGAACACGCCCTTTATAGTTCATTGGCTCGGAAACCTCTCCATCACCCGAAATTTGTTAGCCCGGAATTAGTTACTTGTTCTTTTTGTGAATTTTTACTCGTTGATCAAGTTCGCACGTTTTTCTGACGGTGTTGTAGGGAATGGTTTGATGGATGGATGCTCTGCTCGGTTTTCTCTGCTAGTTAGTTTCTTATGTAGATTTATATTGTAGTCGAGGTAAACGACATCCCATAGTCAGCGCAGCGCTTGTATGCGTTTTCTGCATGTCATTGTACTCTTGAACTGTTTTCTTTATTTGTAAGTTCTATACATTGTGCTGAAGTTAATCATTTGTATTAAAACGCAGTCTGGGTTGCACACACATACGGCCGACTTAAAAGGTACACCAATGTACACTTCCTCAACCACCTATCAGCAGGAACAAATTGGTTCTTAAAACACTCCTACGGGTGAAATGAGAGGAACGTGCGTGCTCATCTGAATATTTAAAATGTGGTTAAAACAGGCTTAAAAATTATAAGGTGCTTAAAAAGACAGCGTTCACGACCACTATATGTCGCTGCCGGGCGGTGCTCCAAGAAGAAGGCGAGGCCTAGAAAATCCGGTAAGACTACGAGGTATGAGCACTAAATAAATGGACACATCCGGCTTTTTTTTTTAACGAATGGTGGCTTGCGCTATTTAAAATGATGTTTTATTAAACGAGGCTATGTATAGTCATACATTGTCGTTCCAAATAGTATTAACATTATTTTTGTCCAGCCGAATTACTAATGTCTGTTTCTATTGTCCGAAATAACTTTTAAACACAAGTTGAAATTTTATATCTTTTAAGCCATTTGTCTTCTTTTGTGTTTCAACTTCTGCTATATTTTTTTTCAACAAGTTTTAACACGTGTTCTGGAGGCAAAGTGCTAGAACAAAAATTGTAACAGTTTCTAAAACAGAAAACTCTAAAGGACGCGATAATACCTTCCAAGCACAATTTCATTGGATGAAATGTTTAACATTTTAAGATCGATCTGGTGTCTATTTTGAGCCTCCCACAAATAGCGGTATTATTTATCAGTCCAACGAAGGACTGAAAATATAGGTTTTTGGACAGGAATCGGCAACGCATAGCAGTAAAATCAACTTGAAGCCGCAGTGATATGTTCACAAGATACGATTTGTTCCTTGTGCTCAATATTGTCAATAACATGCTAAAAAAACAGAGAGTGGCCTGTAATGCTGATACTTATTGCTTCGTGTTAAGTTCGCCCTACATATCGGTTACCGACGATCAGTGTGGTTCAGTTAATGTACCCTTTTGTTTTATAAACCAACACTTAGCTCTCCCTACACAGATGTTCTGCTTGCATTAGTTGGTATATTATCAGGCTGATAATCACTTGGTCCCATGTTCAATTCATTTCGAGTGCACTCCTGTATTCGTACCTTAAAATGGCCTCTTTAGTGCCGATATGCTTTCTAAACCTTTAACCATACTAGAACGGTCCACTGCACCAGCCAAGCGTGACGATCGAACGTGAAAAATTTTTCATAAGAAACAAAACAGGGTATAAACACATCCTAGTTTACAATTAAAAAAAATATACGTGATGTAACTCCTTTCAAGTGGCCACTCAACTTAGAAAAACGAGATACTAACATAGACGTGCCCAAGTGGCTAGAAATTCCGTGCCGGCGGCGCCTTAACCTGATCCGGATTTCCGGATTTAGTTCCGCTGATCGAGAAGCACTCTTTCTCTTTTTAGATCTTCTCCTCAAGTGTACTCCTATCCGTGAGCGGAAATAGACCCCTCCCGCCGATTTTCCGCTTCGCAGGCGGAAGTAGGACTCTCTCTTGAGCGAGCAAAAGGAGCTTGTGAAGCACTCTCCGAAACTTGCCCTACCCACAGGAAGTAAAAGTGAACACGAACCCCTCTTGAACAGGTAGGCCGAATTGAAAATAAACGCCATATCCTGCTAACACGCACGGATGAACACCACGCTCGAGATGTAGGCTTCCACATCTGGGATCGTGAAATCTATGCTACTTTTTTGTTCTAATATTGAACCAATGGACATATTGTATGACTGAAAGGTTCGAAACAATTTCCGGTTCCTTGCCCAGTCCCGCCAAACGAATTGTAGCGGCAGCTGATACCCCCGAAGACAGCTGCACGCAGTTTACACTGCCTTGTTTAAATTTCGCGTACTTACGGCCAGCAAATTTTAGAGGATGGTGTTTATGTGACACAGTGTTTTCACATGACGCCATAACCGTCACGTGATACTGTGATGTCGCGTGGCGTAATGACGTCAGATGATACTAAATTCTGCTAAATGTTCCCCCTCGATTTATCGGTCTCCGCTATATTTAGCGGAGAAATTTAAAGTCTTGAGATATGACGTCATGCGATACTGTCGCGCGACAGTGGCAGGACACTTCGAATCACCACTGAGGTCACTGGATGACATTTTGCTTTTGCTAAGCGTCCCAGAACACAAACCCGGCCAATATAACGGCAATCGTCTTAAACGCGATACTGAAATTAAAATTGAAATGCACGTCCCATGTTCAGAAAGTAGTTAAGCATGATCAACGAAATCCAATAATGACAATCTCGTGTTTGCTGTATTGAACGGATGGCCATATTTGTTTGTTCCGAACGGCCGATTCCAGCGAGCGCTCGAAGAAGCCGCCATCGGAGAGCGCGACCAGTCTCGGCGAGATCCGGCGCCTTCAGCTGGTTTGTGACGTCAAGTTCTACTTCACGAGAACGGGTACATGGAGGCTGGCGTGGTTGAGAGCTTCGCCCCTTGGTGGCGTTAACCCGTTATAACTATAGCCAATACCTCAGCTTGGGCGAGTTGGTGTAAGTGTTCTTTCTTTGTGTGAGTGAACTTTTGAAGTGTGTTCGTTCTCGCGCGCTGTGAGGCGTAAGCATAAGCCGTTACAACTAGTTACAACCAGGCTGTCACAGATACCCTCTCTCCACTATCCCATTGGAGTTGAATACGCGCGAGAAGGAAAGAAAATCCGGTTCGGCCAAGTTCGACAGGGCTAGTACACACGCACCTTGCCGCCTAACTCTCGCGAAGCGGCGCTGCTTTTATGAAATGTTTGACGTTACGTAATTCGGTTTATTCGTTTAAAAATAATGTTTTGGTATATTTTCGAGCAAAAGAATTGGGTATCTCAGAGATGTCGCCAGAACGTGGTTCCCATTTTACAAAATTATAAGCGCAAGAATTTCGCTGCAGTACCTCTTTAAAACACTACTTTTTTTTTCGTTTCCGTTAGTGAACCAGAACCCAGAGCATCCAAAGCAATAGCTTCGGATGCTCTTGTTTAAGAAACGTGATGCTTGGCGAACCACGATCATTGTATGGT
Organism: Ixodes ricinus; assembly: GCA_037355805.1. Taxonomy (NCBI): domain Eukaryota; kingdom Metazoa; phylum Arthropoda; class Arachnida; order Ixodida; family Ixodidae; genus Ixodes; species Ixodes ricinus. Next base: position 48,255 of record JAZHYW010040715.1, on the reverse strand, counting down.
TGGTCCGCAGCCAATAGAAACTTTATCATTATTCAGTAAGAATTAAAAAAATATATATATATTTTTTAAGAAGCCTGGAAAGATTAAGGCTTACCCTTAGTTTCTTATTGTGTCACTGAATACAGGCTGTCCTTCCTAGGTTCCATTCCGGCCCCTGCCCGTGCCCATCCGGATGATCTCATGTACCGCCGTGCGGTTGTGTAAACAATTCTATCTCCTGGTAAACATTAATACACTGAATGTACACTTTTACCACTTTTATTGCATCGCTTCGCAAAATACACTGATAGTGTATTTTGAGCTTTCTAATAGTTTATTAAACATGCTTTTAGTACGTGCACCATCATCTTGAAACTAGATTAAAGGTGACTGTTCCATCTTTTCTAGTAGTTCACTTCCTGATGATATTAATCGAGCAAGACAGACTAAGATAGTATGATCATTTTATAAAGTTAACAAAGTTCAAGGTGCCAGATTCAAGAATCTAGCAGTCATAATCAGTAACCGATGGTGTTGATATAATCACTGAACAATAACCTTACTAGCATAAGGGTGTGATAACATAAAGCGAGCACGCCACTCTGTGTTATACATTTTCAAGAAGGTGACTACAGTGTCTGACATCTTCGAAACGAAATGTATATGATTTTCTGGTCTCGTCTAGCTTCCGCCGAATGTGCTTCAACCTCAGTGATATCATGGGGTACTATCAACCAACATCTCCTAGATAACAAAGCCTTAGTGCTACATTTTATTACGTCACCTAAAAAAGGTCAACGCAGCACATGCTGAACACGACTGCTGCGTCAACATTCGGCTAAGACTACGGTTCATGATGACTGAAAACGAATCTTAGCCGAACGTCAACGTGGCACTCGTGTCCCGTCTGAAAATTTTGTTTGTCTTTTTTAGGCGATATCGCGAAATTCAGCACTAAGACTTCCTTATTGAGGGGGCGTTTCATCAGCTTCACAAGTGCGCGCGCAGTGATAATTACACACTAAAAAGGGTCTCCGATTTTACTTCTCTGCAAAACACGAGACAACGAATCTCGGCAAGCAATAATACCTAATTTACTCCAGTAATAGCCGCACTATTGATGAACAAGGCCCTTGCGTCTACTTTCCCACAGAACACATATACAGCCAATCATTGCGTTGCGCATAAATAACATAGCGAATAAAAAGATCGAAAACACGATTCTTCATACAAATGCAATCGCCATAGAGGGTAACTTTGCACAAATACGTTATCTCTGTCCTGTAAACAGCTGGAATCATGCTGCCGATCGCAGTGATTGGCAATCTCCGTGCTCCGCGGAAAAGGGAACTTTTGGGTTTTCTTCATACACAGCGCGGCTATTGCACGAGTAAATACGGTAGTTTCGTCAAACTGACCATAATATTATCCATATTTTGGTGTGTTTACAAAGAGCACTAAGCCTAAAAGGTGGTACACTGTCATAAAAATAGAAAGACAAAACACAGTACGATGCAGAACAAAAGACAAGCAAAGTCAGAATTGCATACAGCGCTTCGATTGCTCGTCGAAAAGTGTTCTTCTCACAAAAAATATGCATTACACAACTGGCCTAGCTTGTTGTATTCGGGTTGCATTATTGTTATTGGCGATGCCACTTCACTTGGTATCTGTGGCTGTACACAACTTTTTTTCAACTCTAAGCGTATTATGAGCTTTGCCATTATAGCCGGGTTGGTTGTCTTCGTGTTCTGCGGAAATAAAGAACCCAGAATCTTCTTTTAGTCGTGTGGTCACAAATGTACAACGCGTGAGAGTAACCTCACTCCAGCAATTTGGCTTCGTGCGTTGCCAGTTGTCACCAGCTTTCTCTCACGTGTCCAAAGGAAAGAAATAAGAAAACGTTTTCTTCGTCCTCCTTGCTTCAAATCATCAGTGACGGAGAACAACCATGTCGCCAGTCGGCAAATATCGAAATAAAAAGGTCGATTTTTAAAACCAGAGGTGCCCTCATAACACCTTTGCGAATTGAGAACAAAACAAAAATGAGTAGCGAGCGCGTAATCAAATGCAACCAGACGTTAAGGGAAGAATGATAGTTGTGCCGGTGCCCAACATCTCTTGAAAAGTGTTCCAATATTTTGAGTGCAGCTCTCAATTTACTACACTCAAGACAGTGGAGCCAGATGTCAGTAAACTCGCACCGAAATAGCAGAATAAAAAGAAACGAACTTGTTGTTTTTGTTGAAGCAGAGGGCAGTCAACCTCAAGGCAACAAAATATGGACTACCTTTTCTGGGTTATTTTACAGACAGGCTCAAGTTCTACCTGGATATTTACAACATTATAACGCACGGTTGTAAAGAGAACGTTTGGATCGCTACGCAGCTCCTCGGACACCCGTACGGTGATTGTTACAAATTGTCGATCGCTTCACAAGATAGCCGAGCACTCCTATCAGCAAGAGTTGTGGCAAACATTAAAAAATAATAATAATAAGGCAAGAAAGGGAAAGCGAGAGAAAAGAGAGAGAGGATGATCGTGAAAACCAAAGACAAGATTTTAGTGAAACTGGTGGCCTTGGACATGAGGGTGGCTATGCATAGCGAGAGAAATCTAAAGGAAATTGGCATAGAGAAAAATATAAAAAGCCCCTAAATAAACATGAAACAGTTTCATACGATATACACCAACTCATGTTTACAAACAAACTGGAGCGCCCGGAGCGCCCCTAGCGGACGCCACCGGCGCCGCGCATGCGCGACGGGGGTGTGGGCAACAAGCTCGCCGTCGCCCATAAACAAACCATTGAAATGCGATGTTGTCGGCGTCAGTGTGAGTCCCCCTGCCCTTTTTCGCGTTCGAACTGTTGGTTCTACGTCTTCCTGGCGATGTCTGACTATCTTGAGTGGCGTCAGCGAAATTACCGAGGCTCGTTACACCGCAAAACTTCGCGTGAATAATGTGACATGTGGCGATTCATTCCGCGTGGACGCCGCAGAATGTACGCTAAAGCCTGATTCGCATGATGAGATTTCGCTCGGAATTTTCAGTCGCGACGCCGCTCGGGCTGCAAAAGCGTGAACCGTAGCTGAGATGGTCGACGTCGATACTGAAAATCGCAAGCAGAATCGGACCAACTGAATTAGGCATAACAAGTCGGTGATGGTCACCGGTAGCAATGATCAACATCTCCTTGTATCTACTGTTTACATTGAGCCTGCTTACCAACCTTCAAATGTAAGTCTTTTGAGGCCTGCACTTACTTCTTATCGCAAGTACCGGGCCAACATTTGGTCTACGGACCGGCGTCGTCTAAGAGAGCAGACGACAAGCAGAAACGTTTGAAAGAGCAGACGACAGTTCGAACAATCAGGCGGCCGTTTGAACTTGAAGACGCACTGAACGTAGTCCGCAGGTAGTCCGCACAACTTGACGGTTTTCTGGCGTTCATGTTGGAACAAAACAAATAAATCTGATGACCACAAGTATCCGTGAATTCAACCCAAAGTGCTTCCCACCCAAGCAATCGTTGTCCGACGGTGTCTGCTTTTCCCTTTTCACGGCACATATCCAGATTCTCGGACGAACCGAGCACGTGAAAACTGACCTTCAAACCTTTCTCGACACTTTTGGTACGGCCCCAGTCGCGGCGTTTTGACAAGAAGGCAGGTTTTTGTCTGGTTCCTTTCAAAACAACGCAGGAATACACGCCTGGCATGGGGACTTCTGCCCACAGCCCCAGACCGGAAGTGCAACCGACGCGCCACCACCGCGCCATGACGTCACAGAGATGAGTTCGTGTATACAGCACACACGACTTATGGACAAGGCTTCATACCATGTACAAAGTTACGTACACGACTTATGCGCAAGACTGCACGTATGCAACCAATAGGGTGCTTTACGGAACACATTACACGTAACGGCGTTAGAATTAGAATTTGCAGTTTGTTAACTGGGCAAGTACATATTTCCAAATGTTATTTTCTTGAATAGGAACGGATTTCTTCATTTCGTACTTCGTTGGAAAAATAGGGAGCAGTTTTTTTAACTTTCTTCCGACTAATGCGTATCACTCTCACCTTCTGGTTGATTGTTTGATTAACTGTTTACTGGCGCAAAGGCTACTTGGAATCTCACCTTGTATCTTGTACGGTTTCTGGTCCGGTTGTGACTAAAAAGTGCCGGGACGCGGGGCGTTAGAAGTCAAACGGCGTAATATTTGTATCTTACGTTTGCGTTAATTGTGTCCAAAAATCGCGACGTATGAAAGTTCTACTATATGGTCACTCACAGCTCGAGAAAGGCGGGACAAGGCAGGTCCCAGGCATCTTATCTTTCCAGAGCAATTCGGATCGTGGCATTAGTAGATAAAAACCGCGGAGAAGGAATCCCGAAGTAGAAAGCGCGAACGTAAAAAACACGCCCGGTGGTTCTTAAGCTATCGGTGACTGTAAATTTAAGAGTCAACAAAAGCGTAGCGCATAATGACTGAGTAAAGGAAAAGAGTATTTCGTGACACTCGTGAAGGACTGACTATCTCAAAACTGTTTATCAATGACTAAGAAGTAACCGTCAAAATACAAACAAAGGTGCTCTTCTTTTTTTTTAGTAAGTGTGAAAGTTGCAGCTGTTTGCGCCACTTCCGCACGTCTGTTAAACACGGCTCGTAACTGCCTCGACTAAGATCCCTGCACAATAAACCGAAATCACGTTCCAGATTAAAGACGCTGGACTGCTAAGGCAGCTATAATAGCATTTGCTTTCCGTCGAAGACAAAGGCAAGCAGAGTGAAGTTAATTAATTAGACAACATGCACGGAACCGCAATCACTGTCAAATCCCCCGCCTGCAGAAAGCGTTATTGTGACCATTCGCACGACCAAACTGTCATATATAATTTGACGAGCCAAAAAAAAGAGCTTTTCTATTCACAATGTCGTTCGCGAGCGATGAACCGCAATCGTATAATCTGGAAGGTGCTTCGTGCAATCCCCGCGCACCATCGACCTGACAGAGACCGTATAGGATGACGTGTAAAGTGCGGCGTACAGCTCGCGCTACGCCACCCTTCACGCAATGTCCGAGCGCAGACTGACGCGGCAAATTGAGCAGCGAGCGCAAAAAGTGCTTCGTCACGGCACGCGTCTTCTTTATGCGTTTTCCGAAACTGGCTAAACCAGTCGCAGAAAGTGAATGAGCCATTATGCTGGTCTTTTCTATGCGAGATTAGATTAACCAGCAATGCGGACCGCAAGTTCGTCTGCTTCTGTTCAGGGGTTGGGGTGACGTGAAAAGGCCGAGCTCTGATTGGTTCCGATTAGAAAGATAGTGGGTAGACCTCAAGGCAGCTAGCATTGAGATCTACCCAGTATCCCTATATCAGAGCCAATCAGAGCTCGGCGTTTTGACGTCACCACAACCCTCGCAAAAGAAGCAGACGAACTTTCGCTCTGCATAGAAAACGCACAAACCTGCGAGAGCCGTGACTGTGCACTTTTGGGCCGCTTGACCGACTCCGTCTAAGCGAAGGTGCATTCAAACTTGCTGCGATTCGGAGCAGTCACGAGACCGTTTCTTAAGGCACGCGACTCTAGACCCCCTTTCAAAATTCTCTCAAGCAACATTGGGCAGTCGCCATTGTTTGGGCACGAATCACGTGATTGGGTCTGAGCACACGCCTAAAGCTGACATATGGAGACCACGTGTCCAATACACAGGCCCAGAGTACGTGATCGAGCTATGGCGGACGGGCGTTGGGGCGGAACTTTTGAGAGTGGTTTGATTGTCACCGAAAGAGGGTATGGCGTTTCTTCCGAACGCCCGGATTTCCAGCACGCTCTTTATGCATTTTACCGTACTTTTCCTTGCCCTCGCGCCATCTTCGGGTAGTGCACTAGACCGCAAAGCGTTGTGGAAGGTATACAAAGATCGCGCTGAAAGCGGGACAATTGTAACCCCTCTCTGCTCGCCCTGATCGAGCAAAAACTTTAACTCCGGCTTTTGAAAAAAAAAATTTAGTTTACAATTATTGAGCTTTAAGCTTCGAATTTCAACGGGGACGTCCAGGCATCTTTTTATACTCCCTACCGCCCTCAGCTTGTGAGTGACTATCGGTGAATGCACCCGAAATAAAGGTTGTGGCGCAGGCTATCTGGTGAACTTTCATACTTAAAAGAAACCCGAGAAAGGCGAAAAGGTAGGGACAAACACAACAAAGTCACAAAACGCAGCCGCAAAATTTATTCACATTGAATATATTTTGCAGCTGCGTTTTGAAACTCCATTGTGTTTGTCCCTTCCTTTTCCCATGTCCAGAAACTCTTTTTCAGTATGAATGCACCCCAGTGCGCAATCGGCGATTCACGACACCCAGCATGACTCGCTTCTCGAAAACTCTCGGGTGCGGCCGTCGATACAACCCCTACCGCGGCAGCACGTGTTCACGTTCCCCTGCCTTACCTTTTTTTCTTTTTAATAGCTATACATCTATTGTATTTGCCGTAAGAAAAAAGAAGAAATGAACAACTTATAGACGCAAACTCTAGTATACTAGAACAAAATCAGTTTAATATTTTAGGTAACGAGAAAAGCTGTAATGCATAATTCTTTGGAGTTTTCGTTTGCTTGATTAATATATAGGACATTACGCAACTGACAAACAGAGTGGAAGATAGAGGGATCCTTTAATACTCTAATTTAATTACAAGGGCACCGTTTTTTGTTTTGTTTTTTGCCCAGCATGTATAAATCTTTTTTGCTTAGTGTTTTTTTTATTTAAACTTTAAAAATACGCATAGAAACCATTATATCATACCAGACATGTACGTAACGCGTTACAAGTAACGAGTTACTTGTATCTAGTTACTATTTTCGGTAACGAGTAACGTATTTAGTTACTTTTTCAGAAAAGGAACGAGTAACGGTATTTAGTTACTTTTAAGGCCAAGTAACGAGTAACGGTATCTCGTTACTTTTGAGGAGTAACGTGTACAACACCGCTTTAACGGCCTTGTTTTTATTCTAGCCTTAGTATGTGTCTATTGCGACAAAGGCAGATGGAAAACCCGAAAAACAAATAAACAGTATGACAATACAGCAACATGTATCGCTGAACACGTCAGTCGAACAGTTCGACTGACGTGTCCAGCGATAAACGTTGCTGTACTGAACTCTACAGCTGAGAATGTCCTTCACCCAGCGAGCACAATCATGTTCGTTAATTGAACTTTCTAGAACCGGATACGGACCGAATGTAAACCCGGAGGTTGCAAACACGGGAAGGCACATAACCCCTTACCCGCTGTCCTCAATGAAGGCGCAGTTCCCGAAGATTCACCAGCTCTTGCTGAAGCACAACACTGCCGTTCCTTTGAGCGCGTCAGTAGAGCGACGCTTCAACGTCACCGTAAATGTATTTTCAAGGAAGCGGGAAACATAACTGATGAAAACTTCGACAGGCAGTTGCTGCTTAAGGGCAACGACTACTAAAAAGAAAACAATAAACCATGAAACAAAAACATTTGTGTATTTGGTCTTCAAAGTAACGTGAAAAGTAACTCGTTACTTTTGAGGTAACTCACGCGTTCCTTTTGAAAATCGGTAACGAGTAACGTATTTAGTTACTTTTTGAGCGAGTAACGAGTAACGGTATTTAGTTACTTTTTTTGGGTAACGTGTACATGTCTGCATCATACACAGACAGTGAACAAAAATACTTATGTTATAATATTATTTTTTCGGGAAATTGTTTATATTTCGATCATTGTAGCAAAAACCGGTGATTTAAATCGCGATATAAAATCCTGATTCAAATCACAATTTAAATCATCCTGATGTCTATTGTCCACTCCGCTTCATTCTAAGAAACACTCTGCGCTGTGGTACTGAGCAAGGCGTTTCATCTGCTAACGGCAACGTGATGGTCACAGTGCAGATTGTGTTCATAGCTCGAATCGTACATTCAACGCATAATCCCAACGTGCGTTACTGCGATTGGCTCATCCAGCTGCTTTGCAGTAGAGTAGACGCATCTGGTTTGTTTAGAGTCTACATCGGCGTCACGTAAGTCGGCATGGCTACTAATTCTCGTGGTTCATTTTGGAGCGATTAGATGTCATGGTATGGCACGCGGTGTTGTTTATTTGGACTATTTTAATTACTTGTATTTGACTATAGAAGCAAAAATAAAATAGTTTATTGAGTATAAAAAAAACGAAACAAGAAACCGCATTGAGTTCATGCGCGGTGGCTAGCGATATAAGCTCTAGAAGGCGCAAACAGCGACAAGGCTTTCCAGAGCAGGCGGTCTAGCAGGCCACGAATGGAGGGTCGAAACGGCAAGGGAGAGCCAGAACGGCAGTAGAGGTGTTTAAATGTCTACTCAGCAGCCGTGCGCGATACCCCTCACCCCCGACGCACGCACGGCAGCCACGCGGACAGCGTGGATTGTACTGCCTGGTCGCCGTTTGTGCATCCTAGTTCATATCGCAAGCCACTGTACGCCGATGTTTTGCATTATCGTCATGTAAATTCTAAGTAAAAAGCTTCTCCCACATTCCTATTCGTCAGCCATATTTCTCCCGTGATTCGCAAAGAGTCCGCTACCGAGGCGCTCGTCGCGTTGCCTTCACGCTACTGCCTTTTCCGGTTGGTCCGCGGAGCTTTCCACGGCTTGTAAACTCTGATGCTGGTTTTCCGAATCCTTAGCTTGTACCCGACATTAGCCAATCCCCAAGTCAACAGTCATGGGAGCAACGGCCACCGCTACCTCAAGCACCGAGCGAGCTGCAGCGAAGCCGCCAGCCGCGGTTTCGCAAGACAAACCCAGTGTCCGGGTCGTTTGACGACGACAAGCATCGACGAGTCGCGCCGGAGCCCTGGGCCGCGGATCGAACGGCGGCCGCTCAATAAAGCCCGGGGTCCAAGGAGCCGCACATAATACGCCTGGCTTTGTTGCAGTAAGCGCTCACTCAACCCTTTCTTTTACCGACCGTGAGATGTCTCCGATTTCTCCGGTTCAGCGACACACGTGCGTCGATGTGTTGATTCGAATTCCTCTTTGCACATCGCAACGCGGATTCGTGTGTAAACCGATCCGGCCAGAGGCTTGATCGCGGCGGAACAGCTGCATTCTTGGTGTTTTTTTATGTGGACGAGCATTCTGCTAGGGGGCACTAATCGTAATCGCAACTGCACTGCCTTCAATGAACACCAAAGGTCAGTATAATGCCACTGCCCTGGGCAAATTTAACCTCAGCAGAAAGGAGACACAGAGCGCCGTCATACAGGTAAACCGAATTCACGGTTTATAATATTGTACGCTTGTTTAGACGGCCGGGTTGTTAGTCAGCACTTATACAGGTTGTTTTTTTTACCGCACCGAATTTTTAAATAAAGGGGTAAAAGTTTTATGAATGCGGTTTTCACTGCGTGTTTATATGGCTTGGCGGACATTAGACGGGAATATAACCATCACTATTATCAAACTAATTAGCCAAAATCCGTTAATTACCTTTTTAAATACTGTACTTAGGATATATGTTTATATTATAAACTTTGAGGCAGTCATATGCCAAGACTGTTCCATTTTGTAGAATTCGCGTAATGTGCCTGTGTTCCAAGATATCTGCCCTTGAATTTTTTACTTAATCCGACTTTTTATCCAGTCAACTCGGCAAACCCACAAAAGTGGCCAATATAGCAAAAATTTGCTACATTGGCCGGATAAAAGTGCAAATTTCGTGGACGAATATCGCGGTACACAAGCTGGTTACGCGAATTCTACAAAATGGAACAGTCTTGGCATATTACTGCCTCAAAGTTCGTAATATAAACTTATGTCCTAATTACAGTAATTAAAAAGTAAATTAACGAATTTTAGTTAATTAGTTTGATAATATTGATGGTTATATTCCCATCTAATGTCCGCCGAACCATATAAACACGCAGTTAAAACCGCATTTATAAAAAGTTTCCCCTTTATTTAAAAATTTGGTGCAGTTAAAAAAAACACTTTGTATGCGTCCGGTGTGTCCAGTGTCGATCAGAAATTTCACCAGCGCGGTACGACTGCTAGCCTGGCGTCTTTCAATGTGCGTCACGCAGTAGTGCCACAGGAATGTCGCCGGTACGATGCTCATCTAGATCGAAACAGGCAGAGATGGGGATTGTACCCAGGATCCGCGGGTTTTAATAGCGTATAATACTATAAAATTTGCTTTTCGATTTTGCTGCTACGGCTGTATCTATGTACTTTCTTAACTTACGAAAGACCGCAAACCTGCCATGTGAGTGTCAAGCAACCTTTGGGAGACGGGCAACGACACGCAGGTCAATCAGTCACGTGACACGTTTCCAGCAGGGAACTGATTGGGATGGCTTGCGGCGTTCTCCGAGGACCTTTATAAGGAAAAACAAATGCAGTGCACCGAACTATTGATATAACCTTATCTTCATCTCCTCACGCTCAAAAGCACAGCAGGGCAATTTCCAAATTCAAAGTACTCTTGCATTAAAAATAATATTAGTATTTTCTCGATCATTCTCATGAACCCGTGGAAGACAGAATGGTTGTGTATTATACGCGCGACATGATTTGCTTTGTTTGGTTACAGAGCGATTCGGGCGGTTTCGAACCTGCTGCAGGCACGACACCCTGGCGCTCTTCCCGGGATAATCAAAATGATCGAGAGAGGCCCAGATTTATGCGGGACCAATCCCGTCGTGAGATTACGTGGGTTATAGCTACGTTTATTCGATAATGGGGAGCCAGCTGTTCGCCCTAACAGTCGCCTGCTACCACAGGCTTCATTGGGTCCTGCACATTCACCTCCTCCCAAGGAGGCCGAGCAAAGAGCGTCGGTCTGCGGATTCTACTATCCGAGGTCCGATTCCTGCTCCACAGCTTGGTAAATCTTGCTCATTAGGACTAACTAAGCATAGCTAATTTCGGTATGCCTTCTGAATGATTTGTATTATTGCACAGAGCTTTTTGTCCTCTATGTTTTACGAATGTCTTATGTCGACCAGACCTGCGCGTAACGGTTTTTCGTTACGGTAGAGCTTCACGGCTTTCGTTTTGAAATCGAGTTCTTAAACGCGTTCTTCGTTAAAACAGGCTGTCGCAACGTTAAAGTTGAGTTTGGTCCCATTTCGCCATCCTGAATTAACCCCGCGCCATTTCCACGTAGCCCGATGTCCAACTCGGAAGCCGCGCGCTCGTTGCAGATCGGCAAGGACCACTATGTGCCGTCTCCCGGTCTCTGCTCAAACAATTCTGAGAGCACCGAGCACGCCTTCCTCGTGATTAGAATAGCTGACGAAAGGACCTCTTCTGTCTTCGGAACTTCCCCTCCCAAAAAGAAAATCGTCCGTCGCCTCTGACATCGCTCGTTCTCCTCCCGCGTCCCTGATTACTCGCAACCTCCGTCTCTCATTTTATCTAGCGCGACATCTTCCTTTTGTGAGGCTCGCTGATTGCTCTGTCCGTCTTGGTTGCCTTTCCGACTTGGGCCAGGAGCAGCCGGATGGCTAACGATTTATCCCCTCTCTCATCTCACCGACCCCTTCTCCCTACGTCCCGAGGTTGCCGCTATAGTTGTTTCCCTTTGCCAGCCTACTTGTCTGAGCATTCGAGCCTTGATCAGTGCTTTTCGCGCGTGTGGGCTTCTATGTGCCTACGTCTACACTACACGCCACCGTTAGCGCGAAGGAGCGATCGCAGCATTTCTCTATTGTTATCTAAGTAATAAAGGACTTTTGTGAAATTTCAGAGATGTCCTTAAATACTGAGAAAAAAAAGAAAACTCAACTGAGCACTTTCCACTGCCATAGAAGTGTAACTTCAGTCTTATACTTCAAGATAATAGATTACAATTACAATAGTTCTGGGTTAAAAAGTGTTCAATTAGATTACATGATTACTTTAGAAGATAAGTAATTGGCCGTTACTTTAAAAAGAACCGTTACTTTACCTGTTACTGCGGATTTTAAAACTACAGATTTTTCTGTCTGTTTCAAAACAGGACTTTCGTATTGATCTTCAATCGAATTAAAATTGTCAATTGTAAGCTACTTATCTCCTTAATCCACTAATTTGCTTAAACCGTCCTCTTTCCGGTGACTTGGTTCGATGATCACGTGGTAGAAAACTTGTACAAAGAAATGGCGCCGGAAGGGGAGAAAAACATAATGAGGGTTACGAGCAATTGTAGTATACTTCCAGAGCTAATCAGGTTACCTTTGCGATTACTTTCTAATAAATATATCAAAATAATTGCATCATGGTGTATTACGCCAACACAACAAGGACGAAAGCGAAGGAAGAACTGGACAGGACGCCGCGTAACTTTCAACTGAGTGGTTTATATTGATGACCCAGTTTTCAACAAATAAAGCAGGCACACTTGGCAGTACACAAACATATGGTCCTGCCCAGTTCTCCCTTCGTTTTCGTCCTTGTTGTTTTGGCGTATTACACCATGATGCAAAGCCAACTAGCCCAACTAGCCATCCTTATCCAAATAACTACAATATTCTTGCCAAAAATTGTCGATTCCATAATTACTTTTAATCTGTACAGTACATGTCTGTAATTAAACTACCGTAGTGGTGGAATCTGTACATTTGGGACGTTGATCAAAGTTGTACAATTTGAAACCCGATACCCTTACAACGTAAATTGCGGAAAAAGCACCAAAGTCGTGTTCGCGCCGACAGCGCCGAGCAGTGTACCCGTATTCTCGTATTGTGTGCATACCAATGTTCAAACCACACACACACACTACTGCACGGGTGCTAATTTGTATGTACCAGTCTCTGCCTGCGTGCGTGTACGAATGAAAGCGTTACATTGTGTTCATCCACGATCATATTATATATATATATATATATATATATATATATATATATATAGGTGAAGTAAGGTAAATATAAAAACAATGGACCGGGAAAAGTTAATAAGGCAAAGATGCGTACTGTCGGAGTTACTAATTCGAAGTTTATTAGCAGTCCCCGCTCGAAACGTCGAGTGGTCCCCGCTCGACGTTTCGAACGGGGACCGAGCGGGGACTGAAAGAGCGGTCCCCGCTCGACGTTTCGAAAGGAGCGGTCCCCGCTCGAAACGTCGTAATAAACTTCGAATTAGTAACTCCGACAGTATGCATCTTTGACTTATATATATATATATATATATATATATATATATATATATATATATATATATATATATATATATATATATATATATATAACTAGTTAGTGATTATTACAGGCCAATTTCTATTTTATGTTCGTGTTCAAAGCTAATGGAACACATTATTTTTAAACACATCATAAGCCACTTGGAGCTCAACCGTTTTTTTTTTGTTCTACCAAAGTTCTTTTGTAAAGGTCTGTCCACCACGACCCCAGCTTATTGAAACGATTCATGAATTTAATACATCTCTTAACCCTACTGGGCAAATTGATGTAATATTTCTTGATATGTCTAAAGCTTTTGACAAAGTGTCTCACATTAAGCTGCTTGTAAAATGACATTCCATCTTAAGAAATGATCACATAATTAACTGGCTACGAGGCTACCTAGAATTACGATCCCAGTTTGTTGAAATTGGTGGTGCTCGATCCTCAGATGCTTCGGTTATAACGGGCGTTCCGCAGAGTTCCGTCCTTGGACCTCTCTTATTCTTGATTTCCATTAATAACATTACTCGTAACATTCCTGTGAAATTACGCTTGTTTGCCGATGACGCCATAGTGTACACTGAAGTCCGTGATGTAAATGACCAAGTTCAACTTGATAACCTAATACTTGCCTTCGCAAAATTCAGGCATGGCGCTCGACCTGGCAAATGCCATTAAACCCCATAAAAAGTGTCTACATGCACATTACTCGCAAGCACAAACGTTTAACTTATCAATACGCATTGTAGTGTCATATCCTTTCAAAAGTCTCGTCCTATAAGTACCTTGGAGTTCCAATTAGTAACGATTTACGTTGGAATGCTCATGTTAACTATATAGTGCGTAAGGTACTGTCGAAACTATGGTACTTGCGTCGAAATTTCAAACAAGCTAGCGTTAATATTAAACCGACCGCTTATAAGACATTTATTCGTTCTACTCTCGAATATGCTGCGATCGTATGGGATCCCTACACTGCACAGAATATTTCCTTACTTGAAAATGTACAAAAAAGAGCCCTCCGTTTGATTTTTAACAAATAGGGTCGGCTTGACTCAGTCTCGGCCTTTTATGAGCAGGCAGGCTTGCCTACATTGCAGCATAGACGTAAGGTGGACAGATTGAAGTTTATGTTCCAGTCTAAGTTCCGGTCCTGTAAACCTGAATGCATCTTTGTACATAACGCCACTTGGGGTCCCAAGATATCCTTCCAGAAATCGAAATACCACAGCCTTCGCCGGGTTTAGCTGCAGAATAGATGCTTTTAAGTACTCATTTTTTCCGCGAACAGTCAATGAGTGGAACAAGTTACCCGAGGAAATTGTTCATTCTGCAGTTTGCCAAAATTTGTTAATCGCATAAACAACTACCCGTAATTTTTTCCTTTGCTCAGTGTGTATTATTTTTGTGAGCCGCAACTGCGATATGTGGGGCCTATTCTGTTGTTTCTTTCTTGTGTACCTTTTTTGTTTTTTATATGAAGTGGCGTGGTTGACTTTTGTATTTATGCTTCGAGGTGTATTTACATGAGAGCCCATTGTTCATTTTTAGGCACTGTCTGCTGTGGGACTGTTGTTTTCTGTACATTTGAAGTGTTTTTTACTCCTACCATGTCTCCAAATTGGAGTATGTTGTATTTATAAATAAATAAATAAAAATATATAGATACACAATATTATTATAATATTTTAATAATTTATTATTTATATATATATATATATATATATATATATATATATATATAGAGAGAGAGAGAGAGAGAGAGAGAGAGAGAGAGAAAACGTAGTGCAGAATGACGAAAAGTGTATATTTGGCAAAAAAAACGCACTTGAGACGGTTGTTGTAGTTTTTAAAACATATTATTCGTAAAGTTCGTTGACGTTTCGGCCTGAGACATACCTTTTTCATGTCTTTAAAAAAGGTATATATATATATATATATATATATATATATATATATATATATATATATATATATATATATATATATATATTCTAAATCGTGTCAGATACGTATGTGATGAGCTTTAACGTGCGCTTCATGCTCGCTAATCAAGGACGTTAAAATATGTACGAAGTGCTATAGTCTATATTCACCGACTATAGGCTATATATTGAAGTGATCACAAACTGTAGCTACTGACGATATAATAAACGCGGTGCGTGGTGATTCCCCAGCATCATATTATCGCTTCACAGCAAATTGGAATGGTGCTTCAGGCAATAAGCGCGCTGAAA
Organism: Ixodes ricinus; assembly: GCA_037355805.1. NCBI lineage: Eukaryota > Metazoa > Arthropoda > Arachnida > Ixodida > Ixodidae > Ixodes > Ixodes ricinus. The sequence continues at coordinate 32,852 of JAZHYW010040715.1, read as the reverse complement.
ACGAATCACAAACTGTAGAAGCAGGGTTGAGCTGAGATACTCTGAAATGTTTTTGGAAACACGATCGCTCGGATACATGGCAAAGGAATCCAAAAATACTGACACACAAAATACATGCACAGCATTTATATGAAAAGGTATCAAAAATATAATTAAAAATACAAAGTGTTTTTGCTTTGTGTTGTTGTCGTTTTTTTTAGCGGGAAGGGGTGGGGATACAAATACAGGAATAACATTTTCCGGCTCAGAAGTACTTTTTGAAACCTGTTTCGGATGTCAACTCTTGTGTTACCGGTAAACAGTAACTATTCATGAAACAGCAATGAAGTGCCACTCTGCTACAAATTTAAACTTTGTATATGGTAGCAATAATAAACAAAGCTAAACATACGACTGTGCTGATACACTCAATTACATTTGACGAGGAGTAGGTTTTCAAATACCTAGTCGGTCAGCAGCTGCTGATTTGTGCACAGCGTCATGTCAGCGAAGAAGATTAAGTTTCCACTGGTGCCGACCAACACGGGTTCATGATGAAATGAAGAGAGACCGCTTTGACGAAAATAATCCGTGGAGAAGGGGAAAAAGAGGGACAAGGGACAAACACAAATGTTCAAACACAGCTAGGTGACTGGTGCGCGACCATTCCGGTAGGATGTATTTCAGCATGTGAATGTCACTTTTCTAGTCTCGTAGTTATAAAGAGATATCGTCTCGGTAGCTGGTAGTAACTACGAATACGTTCTAGCAGTTTGCATTTCAAACGCACAAAACGTTATTCAGTGAATAATAGAAAACGAGATCGCGTACTAACCGTGATATTTAGTTTGAAAATGAACATAGGGGTTCGCGAGGTCGAAATACGTTTTGGCGTAGGATTGGTATTTTGCTTTTATCACAGAGCTGTGGGGAACCAAGCGGGTTTTTACTATAGGCTGGACTTTAAGCCTAGAATGACGCGACGTTGTTCTCTACACACTTTTTAACAAAATCACTTTTTATATTTACCCAAATTAGCTTAAAAGGTCAGCAGTTTTTTTGTAGTCATTTTGAGGACGTCGTTTTGGAATGAACCGGTATTCTAAGATCTGATTATCTGCAGGCAGGAGGTTTAGTCTCACCAATGCAAATTGGGCATGTTGTGCAATGTGCTCTTTTGAAGTCCGTGCGCATGGCAATTTTAACTTTTTTAACCTACAAATATAGTCGACCAACTGATGCACACCAGACTATATATATAATATTTTCTTTTTAAGCAAGCAAGGGGTTTCTTAGTCCAAGGGACATAATGTTCGAAATACAACATGTCTGCTTGATAACAAGGTCTCAATATTCCATTCACTTTAGCTTTTGCAGTTTTGCTTAATATTATTCATTCCAAAAAAAATTAACTCAAATGCATTTTTGTAATTGTATAGCAATACAAAAGAAAAATCCCGGCATGCAAACTTAAAAGAACACAAGGTTCACACAAGATGTTTAACCAACACGCTCTCCTAATTCTATATAAAGAAAAATGTATTCCGATACTGGAAATACAGATATTGATATACCGATTAAAAATTTCTATCGCGATACAAGAAATTAAGTACAAAAAAGTATTTATGAAATACTATTGCAATACATTTGCATCGCGGCACTGGCCAACCCTGGTTAAACATATTGACATATTAAACCACGCCCATGGTTTCATTATTCGTCCGCGAATAGAGCAGTGAATACGAAACTAGCCCACGTGGGAATACCTATAGCAGGGGTGAACAGGCTGATCCGGCATAAGAGCCGCAAACAAAACCACGAAACTTCCAAGAGCCGCGCGGGGGGGGGGGAGGCAAACTTTTGTTTAGTGCGATAAACAAAACTCGAACTACTTTCAATCTGTCCGAGTCAAAAGCAGTCCAACTGTACGTAAGGTAGCAGTAGCACAAGACTACCAAACTGCAACCTGTCTTTCGATTTCAAACGCGCTCCATTTCACTTTTGGGGGAAATGCTCTTGTGACCGGGAGGGAGGCGGGGGAATCAGGGGGGGGGAAGTTGGGGGAGCCGCGAGCCGCACTTTAACACACGAAGAGCCGCATGCGGCTCGCGAGCCGTAGCTTGGCCATCCCGTGATCTATAGCAACCAAAGAGGAAGTGTTTAATGCACGAAACGCGTTTTAACGGAACCCTCCATTCATATATTTCGCCCGTTCGTGCATTTGCCGCTAAATTTAACGCGGAAACAAGGGACTTTTCGTAGACCACGATTTTTCCTCCGTTAAGCCCACCGCAACGAAGAAGCCGCTATTGCGGCTGCGCGCCGATGGCCTTGGCTGTAGAGTTCTGGGTATTGTAGCTGGTTGCGGAGAGCGTTGCGGGACGGCGAAGACCATCTACGAAAACTCCCTATTGATGCCACTTGACCTAGACGCCTATCCAGTTTCCCCGCGAAATTTAGCGGAAACATTTATCCCACGTGACCTGACGTCACAAGACCTACGAGAGCGCTTAAATTTCCCAATATAAATTTAGCGGGAAAATTCACGTCAGGTGAGCTTCACGCCGAATTAGTTTACCCGTTAAATTTGTTGAGAGAAGTGACGTCACGTGAAGCTGACGTCATGATATCTATACACCAATAATGCTTTTTCTGCTACATTTTGCGGGAAAATTAAAGTATATATGAACTGACGTCACGTGACCTATACACTCATTTAGTTTTCCGCTAAATGTGGCGGGAAAATGACGCTAATTCAGCCTCTTTCCCAAAACAGTTTTCCCGCTAAATTTAGCGGACACATTAATACAAAAAGATATGGGTTCTTTTTTTCTGCCTGCCAAAATGACTGTTTAATGCATTCTAAACAAATTTAAAATGTCGCTCCTCAGATACTGCCTTGAACGCATTCTAGGACGTTGAGGATTGATGGCGCTGTCAATTTCTTTATTCCATGTTCTCGCTCGCTTCATTCAGGTCATGGAAAGTCTCGACGGGGTCACTGGAAAGGAAGATTGTCCTTCGCCCACGCTCATTGGTCACGGAGTACCATTATAATGGCGTCTTATGTATTCTTCGCTTCTATTTCGTGCCGCAAAAGGCCCGGAAGACAACATTTGTAAAGGGGACGGGAGAAAGACAAAGGACGGAAGGGGACGGGAAGAGAGGTCTTGGCGCCCATTAGCGACGTCGACGTTCCGTAATGAATCGCTTTTGACGCAGCCTAACGGCCCCACGCGCCGTCCGGAAGAGGAATGACCTGGTAGCAATCTCGGCAGACATCGCGCCCTTAATTAGATACATAATAAATTGCGTAGGTGACAACGCTGGCGTTCATCCAGCTCCGGCTGTAAATTATACTCGCCGACGGCTTTGGCAAAATTTTCATTGTTGCGCATTTGCCCCAGAATGGGCAACGCACATCAACAGACACGACTGAACTATTTCGGGGGATCGGTGGCCGATCGCTGGCGCCCATCCTCAACTTTCTTGGGCATAAACGCCTCAGCAGGTGCGCTATAATAAGAATTTCAACTCAACAACAAACTTCGCAATGTTCCCCCGGGAATAACTTAGATGAGAGGGATGAAATATCAATAAGCAGTGATTAAATTTTTGGGCGCGTATGGTCTTTTTCTACGGCTCAACAAATCGTTTTGCCCTAGACTTCTATAAGAGCCACATTCACAAAATTGCCAATTTCCGGTTTTCTCAAATAATAAAAAAAAAAAATATCGCAATTTTTCCGAAGACTTTAATTGCCTAGAAATAATGAAAAACAAATCAAACTATAATTTTGATATTTCCTTAGAAACATTTTATTCCACAGGAATGTCCCAGAAAGAGGGTCATGACTGACCAGAAACAATAAAACACTGCTTCATCTACAGCTCAGATGTCACAAATTTGTCCTGGGATATCCTCCAACGGACTCTTAAAGGGATATAGACTTGACTGACCATACTGTGTTTGTGTTTTTAAACGTCCCTAAGGAATAAAACGTTCCGTGTAATCTACGCATGCTGCTGTAGGCCTCCGCAGCCCCTAGAGATGCAGCTGATTACGCAGCATCTTCATTCGCCGAGATCACTTCATACAGTGCAGCGATAGGCTTTTCCCAAGTGCTTTGGGAAAAAAGTAAACGCTCAGAGCCGTTAAAGTGTGCTAATGTGACCGCCCCTATATCTCGACAGAGAAGTAACGACTGCTCATTTTGGATGGTCGATGGCGTTTTTTCTCTCTGGACATTAGTGTTGTACGACGTAGAAGTGCAATGAAAATAGGTACCACCAGCGGGCACAGCCTGAAACGACGAATCCCTGATAGAGAGAACATATAGCTATAACTAGTGTATTTACTCATTGTGTTTTCTTTCTTAGTTCTATGTGACAGTATGATATATTTACTGTTCATCATTATAAAATTGCTCTTTCATTTTGTTGAGGGGGGGGGGGGTGGAGGAACCGCACCCAGAGTCAACGTAGTCATTTTGGGCGTTCTGTTGCTCCGGTTAACAAAACGTTTTCTTATTTATCTAGGTCGCACTTCTACGTCGTACAACACTAGGATTTCTCGCGGCGTTAGGCGCTGTTCTGAGGTATAAAAACGGGGCTGTTGGCTTATTTACTTTATTTAAACACCCATTGTGCAGCGCTACAACTTCAAAAACAAAGAGTGTGTGGGGATTCGAGGTTATTGTTTAATGGCCGAGAAATAAAAGATAGAACGACGCAGTGTAGGCGCCAAATCACCTTCTGGAGGAAACCTGAGAAGGATCGGAAAATTTGTCTTCCGGCCGTTAACCGCTTTAGTGTTCCCCTGACAATCTTCTCCCACAACTAAAATGAACAAAATAAAATGAACAAAATAAAATGAACAAAACGAATGAATAGAAAAAGAAGAGCAAGCGCGACCTTCAAATGACCCCCTTAGAAGACGGTTATGCTCGCATCCCGCGCGATATTTTCTTTTTCTTTTTTGCTAGAAGCGTTTACAAAGCACGTTTTTCTGACAAGCCAATCCAACACAAGCCAGCAGTCTTTGAAGATCATTATGTGCGATCGAAAACGCGAAAAAACAAAGAACACAACAATAGCACAGGACAAACGAGAAAACAAAAACGTGAATAATATGTTTCCATCGTGTTTCCCTTGTATTGTGAATACCGTCTCCTTTTTTTTCTTTTCCGAACCGTTTTAGATGCTGACTTTGAATGACAGTCCCTTGTGGGTAATGGTCTGTTTTTGCTCAAAAGAGGTTACTGTCTTATCTTTTTGTTAGTGAAAGTAACATCTTCCCTTTTACGGCTCCACTCCCCCCCCCCCCCCCACACACACACACGCACGAATCCCGGACAAAAGCTCACCGGACAGAAGCTCACCGGACAAAAGCTCACCGGACAAAAGCTCACCCATTTTTTCACAGACCCGGACAAAAGCTCACCGATTTTTTTCACAGACCCGGACAAAAGCTTACCACGAGAAAATGTCATGTTGGTCTTAACACGAGTGGGGACAACTTAGGTGCATGCGTGCGACACAAAAAGGCAACGATAAATTAAATCTGACAGGCGCATGGTTTGTTGATTTGAATAGAAACAAGTTTATTTATCGATTGGTTAAAAGCGAATGCAGTCCCCTACTAGCTCCAGCAGTCTTGGTAGATCCCGATGTACATGCAAGCCCTCGCAAATATTTCTAAGACGGTTCTGCAGGCGCAGAGTGGTTTTTCGCACCCGCTTTACTATGGGCTCACCTCTCCGGGCTTGTGTCAGTGCCGTGGCAACGAGCGCCTGATTTTACTGTAGGCATTCAATCAGCCTCAAGACGCTTGGATGGGCGTGGCCGACGAGCTTCTGGAACCCGGTACTCCATCTTTCGCATGTGTTGTTTATCCGGTCTTTATCTTGAAGAATGGCGTCGTACATATTCCAACGTATAGGGGAAACTCCGGTCGTCGTCGGCGCACAGTCAGGCAAAGAGAAGAATTCGCTCTGGGTGCCGCCGCAGATGGAACAGAAGTATAACGGAAGCGGCCGTTGACATACGTGCAATCAAAATAGTCCAGCAGGTAGCCGATGTCACCAGTAGACTTTTCCCTGGTGGTTAGTTCTTGTGAAACAAGCTGTGGTGGAAGGAACGCGAGCCTATCTAAAATCCCGCGCAGTTTTCTAAATTGGTCATCTGTCTTCTACTCTTCCAAAAGGGCCAACACCCGTTCTTTCAAAGTATTTTTAAAAATTCGCATCTGATTGGTGGATGGGGTACAAGTTCTCCTAGAAATGGTCCAATGTCCATCGCGTCCGCACTTTATTTAAACCCGTGTTTCGCCCGGGTAGCAAAAATAAAAATCGAGGTGAGCTTTTGTCCGGGTTTGTCAAAAAACGGGTGAGCTTTTGTCCGGGTCTGTCAAACAACGGGTGAGCTTTTGTCCGGTGAGCTTTTGTCCGGTGAGCTTCTGTCCGGTGAGCTTTTGTCCGGTGAGCTTTTGTCCGGTTACCCACACGCACACACGACCAGCAATCATCTGATATAACAAGTATGTTATTTTCCTTCTATGGTGCATGATTATTGTACAGGAGGGTTCGTTTATACTCGGATCGGTTAAACTCACACTCTCGATATAGTCACTTGAAACGCGACAGAAGAAAACACATAGGGACGGACACACACAGACAGGACAGTTTTTTTCATGTCCGTCTGTTTTGTTCTCTCGTGTTTCAAGTCATCTGTGCCAACCTGCTCTGTGTTCATGTTTGACATAGTCACACCAGGCTATTGTTTTCTTCTGTCTAAACGATTTTTCTTACGATGAGTAGACACTTTTCAAAAGTTCATCAAGCAACGTTGATAGTCACCATTTCTTTGGCACACAGCGCGAGACTGAATCCGAGCCTCCGCCGAACGTTGACGTCATCCTCGCGTCCAATACGCACCCAGAGCACGTGGTCAAACAATGGCAGACGGGCGATGTCGCGGACTTTTGAAAATGACCTATTATTATCATATTGCCAATGACCGCATACATCCTTCAGGATCGCGCATTCGAGCCTTCTTCATTGGTAATGAATAGCAAGTACCGTAAAATGCCTAAATAAGACTAACCACGAACCGGGAGCTAGAGGTACGTGTTGTCTACTTGAGATGAACGCCTACTAGATATATTACATCGTTCAACAAGGGGAAACTGATGCGGTTATGTATTTGAGAAAAAAAAAACTATTCAATCGTCTTCTCTTGGCCTCCCGGATCGCGAATATCAAAAATTATACTTCGGATCGGTGTTCCAGGTAGACACAACAGTACTTTCATAACAGTGCCGAGGCCCCCTTCGTTCCCGGAGCGTACGGTGGGAGTCATGAAGTATTAGGCAGATATCTCAACATCTCCGCGTCTTCCTCAACCCGAGTAGTCAACAACGATCCACGCGCTCTCCTACAAGCGGCACGAGCAATGCAGTTGAGGCCTCGGGGTATGACACCACACCCAGTGGGTGTTTTCTTCTGTTTTTTCTTGCGTCCATCTTTACGTACGGGTCAAACGCATATGATATTTCAATTCACGAAGTAAAAAAGACGACAGAATTTACCTCTAACTCGTTTTGTTTATTTTAACAAGAAGCTCTTCGGCTTCTCTTTAACTGCAACTCTATGTGAAGCGAAATATATAGTGGGTGGTTACACTTTTAAAAATAATTGTTAGTGTTGCGTTCTCTTTAGATTAGCTTGAAAAACTATGCGCGCGCTAATTCTGTCACTGAGAAGAATGAAGCTGTGCACATTTGTAATAAAATTAAAAGTAATAACACTGAGAGTAAAATGTTCTATGGTATCACGTGATGAATTGTGGAAAAATATAAAATTTCATTTTATTTTGTTTATTTCGTTGTTTGCAAACGGTTAATTACAATAAAATGATAGTGGCGTTATGATGAGTACTTCCGGGATAATGATAGTGCGTAATGATGAGTGCTTCCGACCCGGTGTAGAAGAACACAGTTTTTATTCTTTCTAAATGTACCTTTTTTTTCTACAAAATTGCAAACTTGCATCCCGGAGCTAATTTTCATCCAACCGAGATCTTTGCCACAATTGAGTTGGTTATAGCTGTGACATAAAAGCAACTGTCCTTAAATAAATTGACACAAAATTTGTGTAAGCAAGCTGATCACAATGGTGATGTGGATGAGACATGGCCACTTCCTCCAAATTTTTACTAGCGTTATAATAGACATATTTTGTGTCTATATACATTCTTTTTATTACTCATTGATTTTCTTTGAGGCTGAAAATACCAATGGATCAATATTATGAAGAAGGTGACGACGGCGGGGCGGCGGCGCGCACAACCGTCAGGCACTAGAACCCCTGTTCTGGCCCGGCCTCCATAAGGTAATTTGTGGTCAGGTACAAGTTTAGAATGCGCCAGAAGCCCTTCCCGCACACATATTACCGCCTTCCAGTGTTCCTTCTCAACGTGCAAGTAGTCCGCTACAAAGGAGCACTTCACGCTGACGTCTTTGGGGATTGGGGCATACCGCTCACTAGACAGGCTGGACGCACAAAAGCACATACTTATCCCAACAGACCCAGCAATTAAGAACTCACACTTCGCAGCCACCCAAACAACGTTTTTTTTTTCTTCCACGAGAGCGCACTTCACTTAGCTTGTGATGGCTATTGCTTTTCCTGGTTAGTCCATTGAGCGATTCGATGCCATGACTAGTACGTGGTGCTGTTTATTCGGCGCATTCTTAACTTGTATCTGACCTTTGATTTCTTCGTCGCTCGTCCTGTCCTCTCTGCTACCTACCCAATCATCCGTACAATGTTGTGGTTGTCCGGCCTGTTCCTAGCCCCAGAAAATGACAGACCTACAGTCGCAAGCAAATGTATTTTATTATCCGTTGAACCGCTTGTCTTCTGAAGAAGGTTTCTGTTTTTCTACTTTTTTGTGCTCTCCGGTCCCCATTACCTTTTTTTAAACGTGGTCATCTTCGTGTACGCCTCACATTATTGGTAACACGTCCTTGTACAATATTTTTCAAAAGCCAAATAAATAAGCCGTTATTAGCTTGTTTTTGATTGTCCAGCTTCGGTATGCTGGGAAGTAATAACGGAGCATGGCGCATAAAAGTACTTTTTTCTAGAGACACTCTCTGTTATAATCGTTCTCAAAATTCCCGGTATATTTAAGTGCCTTCACCAAGAGATGAAATGCAGTGCTAACCTCCACTCCCTGAGACAACCACAAATAAAACATGATGAGCCTAACTTTATACCTCTTTTACTGGAAAGAACATTTGTTATTAGAATAATAGCTCACACTTTATGTGACAATGAACAAGGCATAAATCTGAAGCGATTATCAAGGGGTGACCCATGAAAAAAACAATTGGCAAGCCTGTAGCCGAAGGGCATCTTCGCGTGTCGGTTATATATTTTTTTATATAAACTGGCTAGTACAGTCTACTATATTATTACAATAGCCTTGTTACCGCAAAAAAAACAAAGCACATTTGTATAATTGAACGTAAGCCGGGCTAAATTTTTAAAATAATCGCTCAAAATGAGAATTTAATGATATTTGAAGTAAATATTTAGTCATATGCCATGATTATAATGCAATTAAATGCAAATGTGCAAGCGAGCTGGACAAGAATGATGAAAATATAATTCCTCGAGAGGGGGAACAAGAGGGACAAAGGACAAACACAAATCTCCAAACACAGCTAGATGACTAGTGCGCGACCGAAAAAATCCGCCTGGTCCGGGTATCGAAACCGGGACCTCTCCATTACAGGTGGAGCGCTCTACCAACTGAGCTAACCAGGGATTAGACGTCAGTAGAGCAAACGGGTTTTATCAGCTGCCACCAGTCTAACACCAACGAGGGTGAAGCTTGCAATTTAAGGTTATGATTATAATGCAAATAAATGCAAATGTGCAAGCGAGCTGGACAAGAATGATGAAAATATAATCCCTGGAGAGGGAGAACAAGAGGGACAAAGGACAAAGGAGGCACAATCTCCAAACACAGCTAGATGACTGGTGCGCGACCAAAAAAATCCGCCTGGTCCGGGCGGATGCACATTTGCATTTAACTGCATTATAATCATAACCTTAAATTGCAAGCTTCACCCTCGTTTGTGTTAGACTAGTGGCAGCTGATAAAACCCGTTTGCTCTACTGACGTCTAACCCCTGGTTAGCTCAGTTGGTAGAGCGCTCCACCTGTAATGAAGAGGTCCCGGGTTCGATACCCGGACCAGGCGGATTTTTTCGGTAGCGCACCAGTCATCTAGCTGTGTTTGGAGATTTGTGTTTGTCCTTTGTCCCTCTTGTTCCCCCTCTCCAGGGATTATATTTTCATCATATGCCATATTTTATAATGTTCTATTTCTGCTCTTCCTTTCTTGTGTGATTAAAACCGACCGAATAATAATAGTGTATTGATTTCTGTTGATTGGAATTTCAGGAATATTCGCTTAGGCTGCCCTATTCAAACCTCCAACCCCAGCATACTGACTCCCAAGACTTTTCTGCTTTGCTGACTATTTCAGTGACTGTTACACAATTCGACAAAAAAACATAGAGCCTAGCGACGTTCAAGTTAGTTGTAAGTACGTTCACAAATTCAGATTCCATAATCACAAAATCGTGGAATCTATATCCGATCATAAAACCAAAATTATCTGCTGGGGAAGATCGCATCCTAAGATTCCTATTCAAGGGTTGCGGTGACTTGTTTTCACCGATTTTAAATGGGATATTTTTAATATATCGCTTAGTTTGGACGTATTCCCGTTGTTATGGAAGAAAGTGGTCGGAGTCTAAATTTTGAAAATGGGTGATGCATCGGTTGTCACTAAATACCGCCCAGTTTCATTATTGTGTGTTCTTCCAAAGGCGTTTTATAAGGTTTCAAACAAACGCGTTATATTTTATTTTCTTCAAACTATTGTTTTGCAGCGGGAGGTCATGAAGGATCGATCAGTCGAAACCAATTTGAGCTCTTTTTACAATATTCTACGCCTATATTGTCACGACTAGGAGGCAAGTACATTTGGTTTAATTGGACATGCCTTAAGTATTCGACAGAGTTGACCACAAACCGTTTTTCCACAAGATATTGTTACACGGTTGTTGTTCGAAATTTCTTTTCTGGTTTACAAGTTGTGTCATCTCGTACAAATGATATTATAATATTGTGCATGCACTCCACGCAAAATATTACGTTTAACTTTAGGTGTCTCCCAGGGATCTATTCTTTGGCCCCTCCCGTTGTTAATATTTGAAAATAATATAAAGCAATTTGTCAGAAATCTAAAGTGGAATCTTGATATAATGTCTGCGAATTATATCAATATTTTATGGGTGTTGATTTTCTTGAGAATTGCTATGCTCTTCAGCACAACATGACAAACTTAATGCAATAGTGTACAGCGAATGTTTGCTTCATAATCCTACCAAAACTAAGATTTTCCTTTTTAGTAGACCTCACGTGTTATGCATTTTACTTATAGTCTGATAGGTATGCCAATCGAACGTGAAAGTGTTGCAAAGAATATCCACGTGTACGTTGATAGTGCGCTAGATTTCGTACTGACGTTTCGTGGACAATGCATTTAAAATGCTAGGTTGAGTATCTCATTTAACTCAGCAGTTCAGAAACACTGCATGTATTAATCACTTATTTCGTTGGCTTTAATTCGCAGCAGTGATTTGAAATTCGTTAAGAACTACGCAGTCACTGTGTACTCAATCAAGTTATATTGATATATCTCGAGTAAGATTGACACTTTCAGCGGCATTTCTTATTATAATTATAAATTTTTTACAGAGTTTTACTTCAACCTTTTTTGACAAGAAACTCACTTTTGATAGCTGTTTTGTTTTGCAGAGCGTTGTCACCTTTTACTATGCTTCTACTTTTGAGTTCTGTCAATATTTATTTTCCTTTGCGCCATATTCTAGTGAATTTTACGTTCATTCCCTCACTAAGGCTTCGCAAATGTCACAAAACTTTATTTAATTCAACTACTTTATCTAGTTTATACATAATGAGTGGTCATGCAGTTTTGCGCATCAATGTGGCCTGTGTAATAATATTATGAAAAATGTGTCGTGCATTTTGCATAAAGCACTTTTATTTTTTGCTTTGGAACTTCAAACTCTTATATAATCTCTGATTTATTAAAAAAATCGTTACCTTGGGCACTAATGAGAATATCTCTTGTTTTTTTGACACATAAAATAAAATTATTATTTTAACGTATCCTTAGTAGGAGCCTAAGAAATATGTCGACGAAAAATAACTATAGCACGTATAATTGATTGATCAATTTCAGCGATATCCCGGAAAGGTAATTGTGGCCAAAAGCTAAAAAAATATATTTTAAAGAAACCTTGGATGAATGACTGTGTTTGGGAGTGTCTACGAGAAGTGAAATGCCCACTAACAGGACGATAAATACTGAAATACAGGTGAGGTTAAGTATGTAATTTCGCGGCAGAGTGTGTCAAAATTGAAGGATCGAGTGTGTAGGGACAACTGTAGTCCGCATATGTTTTCGAAGCTATGCAATATGGCTGTCAAATACAAACCCCACACATAACCAATAATTCTTTCTGGCTTAACATTATGTGAATTATCACATTCCAAGGGGCAATTAGTCAGTACTTTATCTAGTTCAAAGTTTTACCACGACAATCATTGGCCAAGGAAAACAATCGAAAATATTTTCTCTCGATTATCCATCAACGCAGCTGCGCTTTGTCAGGAATGTTTTTTTGTAGAAGCCTGAACTTTTTCACAAAATTACCATTCGAATGAAGGCAATCAACTGACTGTTCAATCTGCCTAAAATGCTCCGCGCCGCCAAACGTCGGTTTCATGGTACCCTTTTTCCGCGATCAATACAAGGCGACTCGTGAAACTGCTGCTGAATTTGCCTCAGGGTTGGCTTTTAAACCAAATGAGCCCGCGGTAAGTCCGTTGACTCGGCGACGATGTACGATTATATACTATGTTCATCGCTGGACCGGCTGTGTGGTGAAAGAAAATGGCTGATGGGACCGTCCATACGCCTATCTTTTGACTCAGGATGTCAAGCATAATTTTGTACGCCCGCGCAGAAAGCGGAGTCAGGTGATAAAAAGGAGGTGTTTGACTGGTCCACCGACCGGGCGTAGCTTCCACCGAACTGTCAGCTTAAGGGTGCGCGTATTTTTGAGTATGCTGCTTCCGAGGACACCCACGTCCCGCACGTCGCTTATGATGTTTCTAAATCTAGGCACGGGCGTCGAGTGAATTCGATTCCAATGACAACTCCCACTGTTTTGTTCCGAATGCCTTCATTTTTTTTTTCTGATCAGATTCCGCATGACGCAGAGAGAATCAGGCTAATGCAAGTTCCGTGTGCATCTCGTTAAAGTGTTTCATAACTAACAAAGAAAGTAAAACGAATTTTTAAGATGTCATGATAATTACAACACAAAATTACAAAAAACAAATTTGCACTTGCATATTGTTTTATTATTCAAACTGTCATAGGCACGATTCCCGTTTTTTAAGGGACGTCGTAGGGGCTTACATCAGTCTCAGCCCTCCAGGCACGCGATGCAGTGTGTGCCGTCATCGCGCCTTTCTTTTGCACCATATATTTCATTGTAGTTCTTGTTAATGTTTTCAAAACTTTCGCAGTTGTCGAAATCTTATCGAAGCGTCTCGAAGTCCTCTCTTCTGTCTCTTCTCTTTACCTATGTGGTTTTTTTATTTCATATTCTTGTTAATTTTAATTGACCATATTAAAAACGGGCAGTCTCATTTTTTTAGAACAAGCTGTAACCAGAGCCGTATATTGGGAGAGTTTGGCCAGTCGGTGTGGCGACGAAGGCGCCGGAGAGGACAAAATTGAAGCAAAGAGAGGAGAGCGCCGAAGGAGCAAGAGAGAAAGAAGGGAGCCGAGAGGAGACGACCGTCATTTTTACGCAACGCTGTCAAAGACTGGTCGGAGAAGAGCACTGTTGAGGCTACGCGTCGTCTGCTACGGGCCGACTTCTTTTTCGCCTGAGTAAAAGTTTGTGACCATACGCCGAGAAAACTTAATTCCTTAGTAGCTTTTTAACCCACCGAGGAATAACAGTATATCATTTTCTTGCCAGAGATAGCGATATAAAAGGAAATAATCGAAATTTGGATGCCGGTCCTGTGTATTCCGCCGGGAAAACGAATGAAAATGGCGGCCCTCCTGCTCAGCTGGGAGCAGCCGGGAGTTCACGCGCATGCGCTCATGCCTCTCGCTCTGCGCCGCGGGCTGATTGGCTCACTCGGGAGGAGAGCGTTACGGCGGCGAGATCATAGACTGACCAAACTCTCCCCATATACGGCTCTGGCCGTAACATGGAGGTTGCGCCATCTATCAATACGCGCGCCAAACGCACTCCTTCACTCGACTCGGCCGTCTGCGTCGCTGTCCGCCGTTGACACTGGCAAGTTGTTTGGTGCTATTTTTTACAAAAAGGGAACAACGTCTGGTAATTTTACAATGGAAGACCTAGTTTTGAAATGCACATTTGATGAAAGGTTTATATTGCTACGTGCAGGCGCCGATTTTTACGGCCAATTTTAAATCGAGCCTAGGTATTTGAGACGCCATATAGTTACTTGACGGCTGTAGCACAGCCCAAACTGTTGCTAACCTGTCAATAAGCACCTCAATCTTGCACGTGAAGATAGATTTACCAGGACTCCAAGACACGTTTCTTTCGGAATCCTTTGTGCGCTTACGCTACTTGGCTACGCTACTTAGAGAGGGCCCGCTGCAGAAACAGACCACTCGGACTGGGTGCTCTTGAGCCCTGCACCTTTAGCAAGAATGGGTTCTACTGGTTTTTCGTGGACCAACTTTTTTAAACCAAACGCCCAGCCTTCCACAAATGCAATATACCAGTTGACATGCGTGAGTAGTTTGAGAAAAAGGAGGCAAAATACGAATCTAATCGCCTGTAAGGAGTGAAGCAACAATAACAATCATGGTGTCGTTACGTCGCGGGACTACACGTTTTAATAAACGTTAAATATTTATTTTAAAAATTAAATAATTTTTGTTTGTACGTGTTGGCTAACTTTTTGTACTGCTAGATGTTCTTGTTTTTTTTTTTAATTTTTAGTAAGGTGGATGCCGTAGAAAAAATGTCGCAGCATAGTAGAGGATCTGACTGCAGGATGAACTGCGGTCCTGGGTGAGGTTCCGACGGTCTGGGAACAACGACCAAGTAATATGATTCAAAAACCACATAATTTCCTCATCATAAAGAATGACAATACGAAAACCTGTGAATGCGACGAGTGTACCCAATACCAGGCCTAGCAAGCTTGTTGGTTTTTAGCCACTCCATCTCGAATCCAGATGTCCTGATAAACGGCAGCACTTATTTGAAAAACAAGATAATAATTAAGTCACACGTGCGTGCCCAAACAAAGCAGAAATATGGCTGTAGCCATCTGCCCTGCTTGCGTCTGTGTGTGCACTAGAACAACCTTCCGCGAACGTTGACGAGAGTAAAAGTGCAAGAAGATATACTCGGCGCCCTTGGAACGAGATCGTGCGTGTCCACCTTTCTTAAACGCGAAACCCCACGAAGTTGAACATGTATACCCTCTGTCTGCTGGGTTTGAGAATAACTTCTGGATAGCACTAACTTAAAAGCTGAACCTTTCCACACAAAATGGGAATGCCGAATTGATGTGAGTGCGTCTCTTTCACATCAGAATTTAAACGTCTGGAATATTATTTTTCGAAACCTTCTTGCCTGTATTATTTCTTCACTATCAATGAATTGTGGTTGCCTGCAGTTCTACGGTCTTGCTCTAAAGTGCACTAGCGCATTAGTACTCTGTGGCAAAGTTTAAAGACCCGACGCTTACGGTCTACCTCGCTGGTCAGCTTGACCCTGTGCAGCGGAAACATATCGTCATTTTCAGTGTTATGTGCCTAATGGCAAGTAAATTTTAGAAGATTTTTTTTTGTCTCAAAGACGCTGATTATGCGCGCATATAAACACTGTCCTTGCATCTGATGTGCAAATTAAAATTAATTTTTTATTAAACTCTCAATTTACATTAACTATTTTTCGCGAAGGATTCGCGTTTATGAACAAAATTGCAAAATTTGTACACCTTTAGTAGACTCCATGTTCAGATTCGACTGGTGATATAGTTTTTAAAGACTTCGGTGGTAGCACTGAGCAATGCCGCGTCTGTATATTATTGAACGTTTCTAGACACTGTCATTTGTAAAAGTTCCACAAAGTCTCGCAAACGCTCCCCCCCTCCCCGGGCCTCTCCCACATGTTCGAAAACCCCAAAATGTATGCTACAAATATGATACGTGAAACAACTAAAGAACAGGGTGGTGACGAACGTTAGAGAAATTAGACGTTAGCGGGGTGGGGCCTGTTGTCTTGATGCAAGTCTGCACATTGACCTGATTAAGTTACATCGACTCACTGACTTTTTTGACGCTCTGTCTCCACGTTCCACGTCGCCCTTTTTACTTCCACGCCTCCAAAGTTAGCAAGGCGGCATTTATCACTGGCGACGCGGAAACATCCGTGAACTGCTTTGAGCGAGCCAATGAACGACCCCACCCTTCAAAAATGGCGGTACGTGTAGAAACACTGAGGTTCTGCAGCGAACACTGCTAACAAAGTAACTCTGTCCGCAAATTCATACGAGACACAGGAACCCCCTCTCCCAGGACATGCATCCCCAGTCGAGTAACTAAATATCGAAGTCATAGTATCGCCTTCTTTTCCTTTCACTCGCAACTCTTCATTGCCCAATAAAATATCACATTTGCAAAACTTTCACTATGACGCTTTAAGTGCAGGGTTTGGGGCGGGATATATTTTTCGCTCTGCTTTCAGGAAATGTGGGTCTTACACAAAATACTGACGAGAACGAGCAGGATGCTTTTGAACCTTCTGACATCGTGTGTGGCGTGTATAACTGCGCTCTTCATCTAACTCAAGCGCACTTTCATAAGTGGTCGTTTACAAGCAAACAACAGCACAATAAACCACGATGAGCGCGCGTGCGCGCTTGCGAGAGACATGGGGAACTCACGACTACGCCGCGCATGCGCAATGAACCGCCCTTTCCTATTGGTGCGCCCGGCGCATCTCCTGGAAGATTAACACTCGCTTCCCAGCAATACTTGAAGTACAACAGATTGAGACCGACGCGACACTGCTCCGCAAACCGACCATGTAGAAATTTTCGTTTCAGTAATTGTCTGACCGGCCGACAAAGGGCGCGGACGCACTCGCCGCTATTGGGTTCCTTAAATTTAGTTAGTTTTAGTTTCAACGTGAACGGCAGCTGTGTTATTGTTCCATGTATTTTTTTTTGCTTAATTTTGTGATACAAATGCTTCCTCGTGGCTCTCAACCAATGAAACAGTGGTACCGAGCCACTTTTACTACTACAAATAAGTTTCGAGCCTAAATTGCGGACTTTTTTATGGACACCTTCGATGCCTCGGATTACGTTCGTCGTTAATTTCAGCCATGGTCTGTGGCGCAACGACTGAAAGGGTGTTCAGAGAGGATTATAACCACCTACGGCAGTACCTGATGATGCTAGTTTCCAGAAAAACAAATTATGCAAATGTGAAGAAGCAGGGCGGCAGCTTAATTAGCAATGTTCTGAATCTGGAAAAAACAGATTGACTTGCGAGTTTACTATTCACTGTTTGGTTTTCGTGGACACCCAACTTTATGTGAACTTCGCCGACTAAAAACGTATCGTATAATGACCTGTGGAGTCTATAAATACATCTGATATTTTGATGGCCTTTTTTATATAAGGAAATTAAGTACCCCATAAAAATTTCGACACTATACCGTCTAGGCCCAGTAGGAAGTTTTATTAATTAGCGGCCCCGCTAAAGTACTCATTTGCAGCATTTTA
Source organism: Ixodes ricinus (assembly GCA_037355805.1). NCBI lineage: Eukaryota > Metazoa > Arthropoda > Arachnida > Ixodida > Ixodidae > Ixodes > Ixodes ricinus. The sequence goes on along the minus strand of JAZHYW010040715.1, from coordinate 14,899 downwards.
GAATTTCGGTCTTACAAAGTAAACTGTTTAATATAGGCACATCCACTTACGGCGTAATAAATGGTGACTGACAGGCCTGCCAAATTAAGTCTGACACTTGTGTTCAATAGAATTGGCCAAATGAAATCAGAGGGCCAATTTGACTGCAGTTTAATGGTACATGCCAGTTAAAGGCCATTGTAAAAATTTTTTTACATTTGCATTTTTGTAGTTTGGCGTCACATGCCATTAATAGTAGTAAATCTCTATTCGCCATCGACACCGCTGGACTCGGCTGTTTTTTTATGCAAAAATCTGTTTCTTTTATTTTCAAATACTTAAGACCACAGATACTGGCAAGTTTAAGAATAGCGTACGAAAAATCATGGCGTATACACACACAAAACAATCGCGCCGTCCCCACTGTGCGCGCGTTACGTTTTGGGCTTGGTACATGGAGACGACACTATATCTTTGCGAACACCAAGATTTTGTAAAGTGCTACTCTAAAACTCACCACTTTTAACTTGTTTGTGACAGTTTTGAGGCACGGAAAGTCTCACCCTTTGGTGTTAAAATAAAATCATGGCGTATACACACACAAAACAATCGCGCCGTCCCCACTGTGCGCGCGTTACGTTTTGGGCTTGGTACATGGAGACGACACTTATATCTTTGCGAACACCAAGATTTCGTAAAGGCTACTCTAAAACTCACCACTTTTAACTTGTTTGTGACAGTTTTAGGCACGGAAAGTCTCACCCTTTGTGTTAAAATAAACTAAGTGAATTTAACTCGTCTTAAGACAACCATTAAATCACACGAAAGAACGGCGACATAGGACAGAGCACGATTTCAGAGTTTCTTAAAATTAAGAAACAAATAGATAAAGTAAATGTTTAAATCGAAAAAAACGATTCATAACATCAAACACATGAACATGTGCTATTCTGAAAACAAATCGACTCATGTTGACGCACTATTATTCCTATAGCTTTAAACAAAAAGTAAGTTAAACGTTCGTTCCAGTCTTCTCCGTGGGCTCTCTCACATAATCAACAGGAACTGCTTTTGATCTATTCTGAGTACAATGGACGCTGCTCTCAGGAAACGCAAATAACCTCCTTCGCTGACTTTTTCTTTTTCGTGTTTTTTTAAATATTAGTTTATGACAAATGCGCGTTCATAAATATACCCGCTTCTTACTGTGAACATTCCGCCATCCCAAGTTTTCAATTGTCCGAAATAGTTTACCCTTGAAGCCTGCCCTGTCTTAGTCATTAACATAATCAGTGTGGTTCAGTACTAACGCTAACTCTTGCGCTTAAGGCCTGTTCACACTCTTGCGATCGACTTCGATCGAGAGAGCCAAACCGGTTTTTGCCTCTTGCGATCTCTTAGGACCAGCTCGGCTGCAGCGGAGCTGGTCCTAAGAGATCGCAAGAGGCTTAAAACCGGTTTGGTCTTCTCAATCGAACTCGGTTGCAAGAGTGTGAACGAACCTTATTCTCCCACGCATTCGGTACGCAGACGGGGAAAATAGTCAAACCATGCTACAAAATCAATTGCAGAATTTGCAGACCTTATGGTGGAGTGCAATTATATAGTGCATAAAAGTGTAGGACTACATTTTACAGATTAAGGCAAGAAAATGCTGTGAAACGGGACGAAAAACATGAAAGCAACGCACATGCCAAGGCGTGAAGCGGGCTGCGGAGTGACGAGTTGGAGAAGCGTAATTGCGGCCGCTTCACGTGATTCGAAGATGACAGCGCCCATGCGAAGATGCAAAAAATCTATACAGAATACTCTGATCACCAGGTGCTTGAAACGCCACTCTTTTTTGCGTTCTGCGGTGAGTCCCCGAAACAGCAGTTCACAGAGTAACCCCAGCGTACAAGATATGTGACATTTCATTCATTACAGAGATTCCATTCATTCATTCTCTTCATTGCAGAACCCAGAGATCCTGGGTTCGATACCCACACCCTGCCCCTTTTGATCTGGATGAGCATCTTACCGGCGTGCGGTCGTGTATCACTACTGCGTGGTGCACGTTAAAAAACCCCAGGCTAGCGGCTGCACTGGCTAAATTTCTCATCTGTGCAGCTGGGAGACAAGTCGCCCGTTGAGGCAGACTAAGTTCTAGGCTGCATAAGCACGCAAACACCCCAATGATTTTGGAAATTTCATTCATATGATTATTAACGTTTGGAACTCCTTTTCTGCAAGCATATGTCCAGGAATAGCTGGAAAATCAACAACTAGTCCTCTTCAAGATATCCACACCTCCTGTGGTTAAGCTCTGCTCGATGTTCAGTATGCGTCTCATGCTGCATGTTTGCAAACGGCATAAAAACTTATAAAAACATAGACGTTCCCCTTCTTTTCCTTGTCGTTGTCTGTCAATATATCAGTCTCAGGTTTTTCACAAAAAGGGTGACAGAGATGAAGATCACCTGGTTGAAAATCACAAATCAGTTGGGCCAGCACCAAAGGTTTCACTACAAAAAAAAGGTAGCTTTTTAAAGTTGTTCTAATAAGGTGAAAGAAGCAAAAAAATACATCCTGCCCCTGAGTGATGAAAAAGTGTAATACCCTTTGAGCTGCAACAAACGAGGTTGCTTGTCGCTATAACACCTTCACTTTTTATCTCATCGTTTTTAGTGGATTGAAGGCAGACGGAGCGTCCTCTATTGTTGTGACATTATAAAAATGAACGTAGACACTATAACAGAGAGAGACGTTGCTGCTTCTTTTTTGAGCTTTTCGAAGAGGTACAAAATTCTTTTTTGAGCACTTACTGCCTCGAGCTTTTCGAAGAGATACACAATCGTTTGGTGTCCTCTTTCCTCCGTATTCGCATGCCCGCAATTAGTTTGTCTTTTAGAAATAACAATTTCTATTTTTTACTTTGTTGTCAGGGGCCAAAGAAAGAAAATGATTTGGTGTTTCGCGTTTCAAAGATCTAGAGGCTTTCAGGAACTGAAAGTGTCAAGTGTACTTTGCTCTGGTCAATTTGCGTGGCAGCTTGGCTCTTACAGCTATAACTGGATTGGCACTTTTTGTTGGGGGGGGGGGGGTTCAGTAGAAATGTAACGATTTACAACGTATCCTTTACTTAAATATGTCACGAAATTACCTAACAATTACTCTAGCAAATATGGAATTGTTTCGTTACGTAAGTACTTAGAAGTATAAGGGATTACAGGCAATTTTATTACTTGAAACGGATATGAACAAAAATGGTCCAAAGTACGTTATTGCAGGGGAGTAACCATCGAGCCTAACATTTTTTGTAGGAAAGACAATCGGCTCACCTATGCAACTATTTCAAGCATCAATTGCCTCGCCAACCAGGGATGTGAAAACATTACGATATGTCATAATATCGGACCACAAAGATTAATCACATCCGCTAAGCTTAAAACAAATGAGTACAACTCATTTCTATTATTTTGTAAGCCTGAGCCTACATTTTTTCCTTAATATACAACAGAGGAATTCAAACACTTATATTTTTTTCATTTTTGCTTGTTACAGTGTATGTTATGCGATAGTTGTGACAAACGAAATTTGTAAAAAAATGCATTACCTTCAATTGAGTCTATTTTTATGGCACTATCATTCTTCCGTATCACGCATAACCTCCAGAAACAAATTTCGCACCTTTGTTTTGTAATATTTCAGGTTGTTCGATGAACGCATTATGAGAGCGATCCTAAATTACAAACGTATACTTAAAAGGGGCACTGAAGTCAGTTTTGGAAAAGGTAGTTTTTTTATCTTATAATGTTTAAAATGTGTTAGTTCTCGCATTTTCCAAGTCCTTTAATACAAAACCGCCTATTCATCTCAGTGCAAGAGAAAACCATGTGGAACTCTATTTTCTAGCGGACTACACTGATTGGACCAATGAAAGCCTTACAATACGCGCAGATTCAGAATAATTTTATTATTACTCGTTTCGAAGACAGTCTGATAGTTACGCATTCAGATAAGACTCCTCTTTTTCACCGAGGGCGAAGCCATCGCTTGCAACTCGCCGACAAGCGCCCTTCGTCGATCACTTCCCAAAAAGGCATGTAGCGTTTTTTGAGCATTCTTTTCACAAGGTAATACGCAATGCACGAGTGTGATTTTGGGTTTGTTGGGAAGCTTAGAGCGTCTATATTGAGTTGTCATCACAAAAGGACCGTCTCAGAATCGATTTGAGTGCCCCTTTAAAGATATGTAATTGATGGCGCAGTTATCACTGATTGTGTTTCGTTTACTTTAACAGCTAATTTATTTCTATTATTCAGAATTCCAACCCTAGTGAGAAATCCTCTATGTATATAAAAGATGCCTTGGTCCAATAAACGCATATGATTAACTAATATTATAAAAGAGCATACAAGAACCTTATAAGAACATTTAAGAACAATATAATATTATGTAAACAGTAATAAGAAACTGATGAGTTTCTTATAGCTTCCTATATAATTTAGTATTATTATAAATTTATAAATTAAGAATAATGTCGTATACCTCCTTATATTAGAAATTTTTTTATAGCTATAACATTCTTTTACTATGGAAATGAGGCGGTTTTGATACTCAAATTAAGATCACTAAGACGTTTCCCCTGTCCTTACATGCATAGTGAAGCCTCGTATGCTCAATAGTGAATAAGTTACTTATCTTCCACTCAGGTTTCTAGCATTGAAATCACAGGGCTGAACAATCAGAGTACATTACCGAAACGTGTACCGACATGTATAACAGGTACTTGCACCCGATACGCTGCATTATTGCCTCTTCTAGAATTTTTGTTAAGCGAGCCAATACACCCCTTTTCGAAACTCACGTGCCGATTCGTAGAAGGTCCGAACCATTTCACAATAACGAAACAACTGACATCGCAGAACGTGCAATTCATTCCACAAGATAGGAAACGTCGGAACGCGCCCAACGCTAGGAGCCGACGAGCCAATCACACAGCGTCTACAGTTGCAACGTCACTGCACTAATCGCCCTTTCCCGATGGTGTGTGACCTAACCTAACCTAACCTAACCTAACCTAACCTAACCTAACCTAACCTAACCTAACCCAATCAAACGCATAAAGTGTGCCGTGACATTGCGGTTTTAGTCCACCATTGTGCAGGGATTCCACGGCAGCCAACAGAGGGCAGGCTTTCGAAAAGAATGGGTGTCAAATATTCAGGAAATTGATTTAACTATTCCTTGAGGCCCATTGCTTCAACAGTCATGGCTACTCACTTACTCTTAGAGAACCCAGAAAGTAACACAAAGAAACACAGTGCTTTTCGTAGCAGAAATGTTCTGTCACTCTTCAATTACGCGTTCCAATTGCCTTCGAGCAAGCACGTTTCGATTATTACCGCGCCTTCGCTCAAACTCAATTAACGGCTCAGGGTGAAAGGATTACGGAAGAACTCCGTTTCCCTCAGGGTTGCTTCTTGTCTTTAGCTGCCACTTTTTCCTTTTCTTCTCAGTCTTACTCAATCTGCCCTCCTTTCTTTCCGAGTGTATTTATCTAGCGCTGTCCTTTTTTTCTTATTATAGATGCAAGGCACTTATGGGCCAGCTTTTAGCGTTATCGAGGCCATGGCATGTCTGCCTCGATGGTGACATCACGCCGTTGACGCCACGGTCCATCACGTAACGTCGTCAGCATTTTAGAACGCTCCACCGTGACGTTATCACGTGAACACCGTGAAGACTGTTACGGTGTGTACGTGACGTCTTCAGCGTGATGAGCCCGAAGTGACACCATGACGCGCTGTGACATGCAATTCTGTGTAACGTTACGTCACCTGCTGTTTCCACGTGATGTAACATCACGTGGCACCATGATGTAACAGAGCATCTATTTTTTGTGGGTTAGAGAGAAGGAACTGGCTTTCCTCCCTCCTTTTATCTCTCAGAGAACTCGGCTTCTATTTCCGGTGTAGCTGAGAGCAGCAAAAATAAATTAACTTTCACCTAGAGGGCGCAACTTTCGCCCTCTGTAGGTGACTGGTGCACCGCCGAAAATATCCGCCTGGTACGGGCTTTGATCCCGGTACCTTTCCAAGACTAGCGAAGCGCTCTACCAGCTGAGATAGAAAACGGAGTAGCCACCAGCCGGAGCAAAAAAACGCTAGCAGTTGCCATCAGTCTTAATCATGCAGTCCACCAGCGCAAGCATCGGATCTTTAATAAATAAACGTAATGATTTAGGGAAAGACACCAGTGTGGAATCTATATGAGTAATTCACTTACCCCTGCGATACAGAAGGACTACCGCCCTTGGGGCCTTTGGAGTGCCACTTAAAAAGAAAAAACTGATTCGCACTTTGATCCACGGATTGGTAACTGTTAATCGCAAGACGGAACACCACTAGCCTGGGGTCTTCAACGTGCACCACGCAGTAGTACACGTCAAAGACCCCGGGCTAGCGGTTGGCGCCTGGCACTGGCTAAATTGCTACCATCTACTGAGCGAGTGACTCGTCCCAACTTTAAAACGGCAGACAAACTACACGCTGTATAAATATCCCCACAACCCCAATTATTATTATTGCTGTGAGCAACCATTCCGAGCATAAGCACCGCCGAACCCAAAAGAGCTCCCCCTGACTGAGAGGCCGTGGATTCTTTCCAAGCGTCCTCCTGCCGTCGTCGTCTCTTCAAAGAAAAGCGATGAAAACTGCAATAAGGTCTACCCGTACGCCTCTCTCCAGGGAGAATAAGAAAGTGAGAATAATAGATTCTGAGTCCCAATTAGCAGTCTCTCGGGCACATGTGGTAATAATCTCAGGAGCAGCGGACAAAGGCGGTCGCCGGAGAGACTCCCCCGCTGCTGACCGTCTGAATAAGTAAAGACGGTGATCTGCGCAGATCTCGTCTCGCGTCGCTTGGACGGCGAGAAAACGCGAGACCACAACAGTGAGGTTCACCCCTGAGCTGACAGTGTGGCGGGCGCTACGCACTCGCCAGACCAATCGGACTGTCTTTCTTGCGTCATCTGACCCTCCCACTCTGCGTGTGGGTATGAGCGGGACCGTGATCACGTGGCAAAAAATAAACGTGACACTGGTCCAACGAAAACTTTCCTTCTAGCGCAATGCCAGCCTAGGAATGTAAACAGACCATAGCGAATATCGTCTCGCGGGTTGATGTTTGGTCGTAACGGCTGCAACGGCAGCCGCCGTGCTGCGGTCGCGACGCTTGGAGTTAGATGACTTCCGTCCTACAAAGCAATTCTCTCGGCCACTCCGAAAGCCAGGAACTGTGGTGGCTGGCGTTGGCTCTCATAACACGTTGATTTCCTCGGCGACGGCAATCCCTTTCACGCCCCATTCAACCTTGACTTTCTCTGGAATCATATTTGACGCAGTGATATTGAGCAAATATGCTTATTGATCTGCAAATAGTTACCGTATACCGTTTGGGTATACTTCAATTATTTTTGTCTTCTCCACTCTCTTTGGTAATCACAAATCACCGAGGACAAACTTATCAGTGACTTTCGTCTTTAAGGACCTGTATTTCATGAAATGCTATTTTTAAGGAACATTCCCTAAAATATGTTTAGAATACATTAAAACGTCGCTTCCAGAAGTACAGAACATACTGTTTATGAATTGCCGCGCTACATTTAGTGAAGAATTAGCCGTCACCAAACCTGATCTCACGTGACGCTGTGGTAGCACGTGTCATATGATATCTGTTTCAAGGCATGAGAGCTACCATGGCTTGAAACAAAAATTAAGGCAAATTCCATAGTATCAGATGTCTAGACATCTGATACTATACAATCGGCGTCAATTTCCAAGCCGGCAAAAGTAACACCACGTGATCTGACATCATCTGGCGTTGTCACGTGACCTGGCATCGCGATATGAAGTTGTGGTGTCACGAGACCCCTGGACGTCACGTGACCTCGATTTCCCCGCTAAATTTGGCGGCAAAATGCACGTGCGGACGAAATGATGGGCAAAGTACTGAGCATTGGAGTTCCATTAAAACATATTCTATTCTATAAACATTCCTTACAAAACATGATTCATCTCACTTGAGTTTTCCACAGGGCAGCCTACACAGCTTCTAGAAAAAGCGTTTGTAAAAGAAAACTGTTACAGAGTTGGGTGATCCTACTCCACGTTTACTGTGCCTGCAAAATATCACGTTCCTGTTACAATAAGTAATCATGAGAACGTGTAAGCAAAGTATACAACGTAAACAAAAAGAAACCAGTAGATTGCGACACAACATCAACATCGCAATAATTATTTATATGCATAGTATTGATCACTAAATCTATTTCGAAACGTCGATAGCCAAGCGGAGCCTCTTCCCGATTGGGGAAAGGGGAAATTAAAAATCTTAAGAGTGAAATGGAGAATTTTGAATACGCTTCTGATATAAGAAAAGGAACAAAAACTCTACACTCTAAGAAATGCCTGTGCATCTACGCAGCCGCAAAACACTCAAAGAGCCAATCTCTGCGATCTATGAAATCAGCTCAGCGAATGATGAGGCGGAACATCCGTTTAGACCTAAAAACGACGTCTGCGCTGTGGGATTCCGCAATGCAAACCGCCATGCTTGCATTGCGTAATACCACAGCGCAACTTCATTTTTAGGTCTAAACAGATGTTCCGCCTCATCATTCGCTGTGTTAATTTCGTAGATTGCAAAGATTGGCTCTTCAAGTGCTTTGCAGGTAAGTAGACGCGCAGTCATTTCATATAAGTGTAGGCATGCAGTAAGACAGGCATTGACGCGGGCAGAGTATGCACGGAAGACATCATTGTAAAATAGCAGGTGTATTTTCTCGGTCCCCAAGTGATCATTATTTCGGTTCAAGGCTTGTTAGAATACGCACGCGCCTTTTATTTTTGTTTAGGCACATCGCCTGCACCTCTTGCTTTAATATTCTTTTGCCGTTTATACGAATGCAATTTTTTTAGACCTCTAATAAAACAGGCACAAAGAAAGTGATGAAAAATGTTTTAATATAGACTACATTTAGATACCTAATCTAGCAACTTCTTCACGTTTATCCCCCAAAGTATTGGGCAATTATTATGACGTGGCACAAAATTTTGGTTGAACTCCTTAGAAAGGGTTTCCGTCTGGATGTTCAGGTATTCTCGACGAATAAAACAGTCGCCAAGAAAGTTCTTTCCCGATACCCATCATCACAGACATCTCTTCGTCCTCCCCCAAAACCTAACATCTGTCCTATGCACTTTATATCTGCTGATTGCGTTTAACAATCATTTCCTATAATTACAAGTCCGTATTATAATTATAGGAATCCTTTTGTTATGCTTATTCATTGCGTGGTATAAGCTGCGTATGCTTTGTCTTGCCTTGTCCTGCGCGTAACTATTTTGTTCACACTCGAGCGTCACACTTTGTTGAATCAAAGACCCCGAAACGCCATCAGCTTCAAAAATGGCGAAGAGTTAATTACCCCAGGTTCCTTCTGCTAGATAAAAGTCAAAAACAAATAAAAGCACGCTACGTGCACTCTGTTCTTCAGGGCGGGCCTGCCGTCAAACTCTTTCTCACTTGCACTTTATCAGTTTTGTTTTGAATCTTTTTTTATTCTCGCCTAAGTGTCAACCTATTTCTCTAAATTTTCATTTTCAACATGTTTTCTAAAGAAAGAAAAAGAGAGCCTTCGGATTTCCCAGAGTGGTTTCTACGATGCTGATTTTATATCTACTCTTGCTAGAGCTTTAGGTTTAAATTTTGTGTACTCAAAATAAGGGCAAAAGGCAATGAAAAAATTAGAGTAGAGTCGGCCGCCGTGTCTTTTAAAGGATTATCTTTACCCGTGACCTTGAGAAACGTAATTACACCTGCCATGTCTCGCCCGGATTTTCGCGTCTCGGCTTTCCGAAGAAGCGATCGGCCGCCAACTCGTTTAAGCGAAATCTTAAAATAACGTGCGTGCCGGCTAGCAGAACGCCCGCTGAGTGTTTACCCAGCGACACCTTCCGACCCTAAGCTTAGCCCGAGCGGCTGGGCCGGGCGTATTACATTGTCGTCGCTAAGCCTCCTGATCGCCACCGACCAATCCCACGCCCCAGAGATTACTTGTAGGAAACGTCTGTACCCGTCGTCTCCCCTAAGCCGGATCGCCAGTCTAATTAAAGCCGAACCCGCGCGCCTGCAAGTTATGGCCGGCGAGGGAAATCAAAGGTTGAGCAACACCTCGGTCGAGCCAGCAGTGCCTGGCACCACGGCTGAGTGCCTCGATCAAGACCTGGATTTATCTCAGCCAGGGTGCTTTTACAAAAGGTCATACTTTGCCTTCCTTATATACGTTATTTTACGGAGATAGGTTTCATGGCTCTTCCCAACACTGAAAAGGACGTCCCTCGTTGGTGTTGTAGTTGTTGATGTAGATGTTCTCGTTGTCGTTGTTGATGTTGTAGTTGGCGTAGTAGGGCGTAGGGCACCCAACATCGATGTCGCCAAATGCTTGAAAGAGATCGCCGGCCACCCACGGGAATCGAAACTAGGTCCTCTGCGTACGAAGTGGAGGCATTGCCATACAATTACGCCCCAGCGATTTCTTTGTTTTGTTTTTGTTTCGTTGCAGCGTTAACATCTTGCTTTAAAGCTTATTTACTTTTGCGGATTCGCGGGCGGATTCGCAGCCGGGTCCGCGCAGGCGGAAGGTGGAATGTGGAGCCTGGTGGCCACATCCACTCTTCGCTGGCGGAAAATTTAAATCGGCCGGGACCGATATACAGATTTTCCGCCACCAGGCTGACGACGCACTTTTGGCGCCGTTTCATTAGAACCTTTCATTTTGGTACCTTTCGAGTCGCCGACGTGCTTTGGTACGTTTCCTCTCGCCTACGTGTTTTTGCTCAAGGACTTTGAAGTTCTACTGAACGATGAGACATATAAGGCTTTCGCCTTAATAAACCAGCACAATGGGTGACCGTGCAGTTCCCCTACATCGGAATGTTTGTCGTTTACTTACTGGTTTCCAACCTCGCTCCCAAACTGCATGCCAAATGCAGAAAACAAAAAACGCCGACAGCGTTTTAATAAAGGCGGACGACAGAGAGTATCATCGCGTTAATAATACTTTCAATTGTAACAACCTGGGAGCAAGCTTGCCGACCAGTGTGCAAAAGGCAATCAATGGACGGCCCCTGTTTTTTTCACTGTTTTTAACATTTCACCACCTCTGAACTGAGCTCTGAAAAATACGCAAAAAACGTTTTTTGCGAAATAACATTCGCGTGCCCAGTGCCCTGCGCCCAGTTTTAGGTATGTAGGATTAGAATTAGAATTTTTCAGGGCGTGCCAAATGTGCTCGTCCTTACGGCCTCACCTTGTACTCAATTAATTCGCAAAAAAGCCTGTAATTATGCACGAATTATAATCAATATGAACTGTCAATGCAAAAATTTGTTACGTCTTGTCCTCATGAACGATCGTGAAAAAAAAAAAAACGTCGTTGACATTTTACGCAGTGCAAGTGGTCTGAAGGTGTCAGCCATAGCCTGCACTCGTCGGCAGTCTGCACAACCTAAAATGTCCACTTTTAAACATTCGTGGGCTGCGGTGTATGATCCGGGAAATACGGTTCTTAATAAATATACGAGCAATTGAAAACAATTATTTTGAAAGTAGTAAACTCTATTCCCCAAGAAGACGAACAGTTGGCATATCATCAACAAATGTAAAGGACGTAAATGAATAAACAAAGAGTTTGGTAAGAGAACATTGCTCTTCACACTCGTTTGGTTTTTCCTTAATGCAACTGTGCAAAAACAAACAAACAAAAAACCACGTCGCATAACGTGTTTGGGACCTTAGCACACTTGGATAGTCTAGTGCTCATTCTAGGCTTACCCTGATCAAATCTGATCTGGTCTGAATGAACCTGTAGCAGTGTGAAAAATGTAATAATACCAGACAAGTGCTCGCGGATGCTCTAATTCCGGCAAACATCACTTGCTGAGTGACTTCCTTCAAGCTGCTCCAGGTGAATTTACAGCTTCTTCTATTTTTAACAAGACGAAAGAGACTTGCAACTTTTTCCGTCTTTATTTCCTCACTGCTCATCTAGTATTTATTGAAGATTCGTCGAGGGAAATATTTGCTAGTCAATAATTTCTAAAAAAATGTATTATATATTTCACCTGGACCACAGGAAGTTACTTTCCCATGGAAACAAATATTTTGGAATCGAAATTGAAGCATTCGTGTTGATTTGAAGTATAGTCCCAATTTTTGGTACTAACGTATATTTAGTATTATTCATATTGATATTCTCAAAGTTATGTTATTTTATTGGCGTGAAAAAGCGGCGCTATATGTAAGGCTGCCCAAAATCCTCACAACCATATAGTGTTTTCTCTTTCAAATTAAATTATTCCCTGGTAACACACAACGCCACAATTACAATGACTTTTACTTAAATAAAAAGTCCTATAACACATGAAATGTAGAATTTCGGGACGGATCGTTTAAGAATGTTTATGAGACAATAAACGATGGTTTGGGGATGGGTGTCGTGTAAAGAACATATTGTTTGATAATTATCTCGCTATATTTAGCAAATCTTGACGTCACATAATTTGACGTCACGCTGACGTCACGCGACGTTAAGGTGTCCCGTGACGCCACGAGTTTTACACTGTGCCTTCACGCAATGTGGAGCGCAAGTTCGTCTGCTTCTTTTGCGGGGGTTGCGGTAACGTCAGAAAGACGCCGAGCTCTGATTGGCTCCGATTAGAAGGATATAGAGGGTAGACCTCGAAGGCAGCTTGCTTTGAGGTCTACCCACTATCCTTCGATCAGAGCCAATCAGAGCTCGTCGTCTTTCTGACGTCACCAAAACCCCTGCAAAAGAAGCAGACGAACTTGCGCTCCACTTACAATGACGCTACACCTTGACGTCTGCCTACGTAATCACGTGACAAGGCGCAACGGTGTCGAATCTTGGCGTCGCGTGAAGTCGATTTCTCCACTAAATTTAGCGGATATAGCGAAGACATGCAAGAACGAACGAGCTGGCTTCCTTCCGGAATTGCGTGGGCTTCAGTTGAAAAGTTATTTGTCAGTTTAATCCGAATGTAGAGCGGTTGAGCATGTTTTGTGGTGTTAAATCGCGCCCGTTCGTGATGTGTATTTCTCGAGAAGCTCTTGGTGTTCGGAGAGGTCAATGCGATATTAAAACGACAAATAACCTTTACATGACATATATTTTTGAAAGCCCCATCAAGCAACATTGGCGGTCGCCATTTTCTTGGGATCACAAAGCATGGGAATAGATTTGAGTTTGCGCAGAACGCTGAGGCAGTCCTGGTGCCCAATACATGATCAGTGTGCGTGTCCAAACAATGCGGGGGCGGGTTAATTGGCGCAGCATCTCTAGATGGAGCACACTTTTGAAAACGGTCCATTAGGACTACGTTAAACAGAGAAATTCTGATACTTCCATGTGCACAAACCTGAGCAAATCTGCGCTTCCACGCAGTAATGAGATGCGTCATACTTCGGGGTTCGATGGAAAAAGTGAACCCCTGTTTTTCAGCCTGTATAAATAAACTACGAATCCCCAAAAGATTAAAACTACTGTAAATGTGACTCAAGCGTTGGTGATTGCAAGCAGAAGCTCAAGATCAGGATGTTACCCTAATGAAAACATTAAAAAAGAAAACATTTTATGAGTCGCCTTTTACCTAGGCGCAGTATCTGTCAAATCGAGAAAGACCTTGTTACACCTTGTAGCAGTTATTTCAGTGAAAGGCGATTGTCAGCAAGGAGAAAAATGCACATATGTATCCTCCTCGATTAGAAATTGTTTCAACTAAATAAATTGCCACAGCCACCCATAATAACATTTCTCTGCGCAGGTAACACTTTTTACTTTGTCATATCCATGCTCTTCGTCATTTCCCTGTGATCCTTTTATTGTTCTCCCGAATTGGCTGTCGTTGTGCCTTGCGGAAAAGTGCACGCACAAATGTTTCTTAGAGCTAAGCCTTGACCCCAAACGTGCCTTAAAAGGCGACACCGGATATGAAGGGAGAAGAGTTATGAGTCACCGGAGCGTCGTCTGAAAAGCGCGTCCTTTGCTCAGTTCCAATCATACAATGGGCCGTAGTGGACACTGCAAGCCCTCGAAGCCAATCTCACGCCGTGTAAGTGTCACGTGACCGTCCAATCTTAATCTGATAGTGCGGGAAAGTTATACTGGAAGAAACGGAGGTAGAGGAGGTGATGAAAGGGCGCAGAGTGCCGATCTCAGAGTGCCGATCTCTGATTGGAATGACCAGTGGGCCCCCTTGTAGACGCAAACCTATCCACTGATCATTTCAACTAGTGGTAGGCGCTCCGCTGATCACCGCTGGTTGCTCTTATCGACTCCTCGCCCAAAATTTCGTACCCGTATATGGGCTCGTTGGACTAGTGATACACCCTTGTTTCGCTGCGTCATCAGGCGTCCGCACGTAACCACGCACAAAGAGCGGGGCCAGGTGACGAAAGGGAGGCGGCTGATTGGCCCGTAGAGAGCGCGTAGCTTCAACTGCAGTATCACCTTATGGGCGAATGGAGCGAAGTCGCGGGATGTGTTCACGGTGCTCCATTAGGTGGGATGCCTCGTAGCGCCCCTGTGGTTCGTGGTAAGGTGAAACGGATTATAAAAAGAACGCTAGGGAGGCGGGTAAACTAGAAACACGACCGTGACAAATCGCGCGAGAAAACAAAACAAAAGAAGGTATACATACAAGGCGAATAAAGCCTAAATACGAGAAAATGTCATTTGACCGCGATCGCCAAAAGAGAGCCTCCCGACGGGGGAAGCTACTTGTCAAATATCTCGGGTGTCGCCACCTATACCCGCTTCGTTGTTACAGAGCCTAGACTCCAGTGGGGGAGAAAC
>JAZHYW010040714.1:0-11582 GCA_037355805.1 Ixodes ricinus | reverse complement strand
TTTCAATTGTAAGCCGCACATAAAAGAAACGAGCAAAAATAATTGATATTCTATTTACACTTTAGCTAAAACACGTTAATACATTGATAGTAGAACGCTTAGACTGAAATATTTTAGCATATCTTACACTCCCTCTAATGTTGTGTGAAATCTTGGGGTTTTATTTATTAAAGCTACGTGCAACCATTCATAAAGCTACAAAAGTGAGCGATCAGAATAATGGCCAATACAAAATGTAACTATCACTCCGATTCATTATTTCAAAACCAACGGATATTGTCATTTCACTCGGTACGTAATTATAAAGCTGTAGTTATGATGCGCATTATTTTATCAACTAATGCACCATTACCGTCAATACAGTCTCCCAATCGGCCAGAGTAACTATAAATTTTTACACCAAGAGTTTTGACATTCCACCGTCTCATAGTATCTGCGTCGAAAAATGAGAGTGTACTTGAACGAAAATATATAATTCCTCAACTATCCCAATAAGATAGAGCAAAAAGTTTCAAACTGCACTCAAACATTTGTATATCGAAACAATGTTAGAGTAAAATATATGTTTTCTATGGCACATGCATCAGTGCGAGGTAACCGACGCATTATTTATTTTTGTACAGTTGGAATGAATCCAAGACTATCCAAAGAGGCTTTAAATCCAAATGCGTTTGCGCAGCATGTTCTGTGTTTACTTCAAATAAATTTAATTCATCGATTGATTAAAAAAAACACTCCGAACATTTCTGAGTGCTACGCACTTGAAGGTGTCATGTGAATTTTTGGGACACTTGACACGCTCCAGATGGCCCATGACAATAAAATGTCGGGAATATTATCAAGACTCAAGTAAGGGCCTTGTATAGTATAGTTTCTTGACAACACTGAAACTAAAACCAGAAAGAACTATATACAGCTAAGAACACAGTAACTTTAGTATGTCTGCCGTTGACGAATATATACTATCAACCGCCTTTATCATGCAAATATATAGTGATATTTGAGCCACAGATGGCACTGCATTTTTAAAAGCGTCTATGCCACACACATATATACAAATGCCACGAAAATGTCAACCCAGCGCCAGCACTCGCTTCATTTGATTGCCGTTTGGCGGCACGCGTCAACAGATCGAACACACTATTGTCGACCACGAGCCGAAGACAAGGCGCCGACGGAGTTAAGGCCTACAAAAAAGACAAAGCCCAAAGAGGACAACCCAGACAAAGCGCACGGGTGACCCACTCTACGGAATCCCGCCGAGTCAGCCCTACCTCCCAGCCAATCGGTATCGACCGAAAGCCACTGGACACGCCAATGAGCGGACGACGTCAGCGTGACGTCACAGCCTCTGGACCAATAAAAAGCTGTCCTTGTCTGGGTAGCGAGAAAAGTGAGGGAGAGGTCTCTTTGAAAGCAACTTTCGGCCGGAAAGCGAAAAGTCGATGCCGGCGCGTTTTTGTTCAAGTTGGACGGAACTGCGGTATTTGGTGAAAAGAGCGCGTGTGATACTGTGTTGCCCGGACAATTTGTCCGCCACGCAGGTGTGCAGCCCGAACGTGCGCGTTGTGTTCGGTGTCGGAAAACTTGGACAATGGGCAAACTCGACTGAAGGTAAGCTATCCATTTTGAATTATTGAAGCTAATGGGGGCCATAAAAATAAGGAACCAATGGTATACTGGCAGATATAGAACACATGGGCGTTGCACTGATTTGGTGGCTATATGATCAAATAAGCAGTCAGCTTTCGCTAAGTATGCTATCATATCCAAATCAAGTTGCATCCCGAGATATTTTGTGGATACGGATTATTATTATTTATATTTACTAAAGTTTCGACTGCGCACACATATGTTTCAGGCTTTTGTCATGTTCATTACTTGAGGGAAAATGCATTCACCGTCTTCAAATCATTTTTGAAGGCCCGACACCGGGTTAAGGGCACGTTTTCAATTATTTTTCAAAGGGACCAGCAACTAATATCGTTACATCAAAACACGATGTGTTGTGTTGTGGTGGTCGTGGTTTTCAACCTTGTTGCCACCGAAGTGTCCACGCATTTGTGTTCTTTTCTGTCTCGATGACAATTGGTGTCAGCGAACACAGTGAAATGCCTACGAAATCAGCTGCTTTTCGCTGTACACACTTTCCTTTAGTGATACTGAACGGCACTGAAAATAGCATCGAAACGACATAATTAAAAACAGCGCAAAAGGACGGGACAAAAGTAGAAGGAACAAACAGGACAAGCGCTGACTGTCAACTAAATGTTTATTGGACATTCCACATCGCACAAAGTGTCTCGCTCATGCCCGTGCTCATCAAATCGCACATTTGTGCAAGGCCATACCTGGAGTAATATCGGCACTCGGTCACGGTGTACACTAGGTTAACCTGAACGTTGGCTCGTGCAAACCAGCGGCGTCAGACGTAAACATGTAACCAGGTGGGAAAGTAAACGCGTATCAAAAAGACGATTAATCGCTATCGATGAATTTCAGTTCCCTGCTCGTCAAATGCAAAGACGCGACACTGGTACAGCGACCTTCTTAGCAGGCCAGTATAGGGGCCGCTTCCAACATCTCCCTCTAGAATTTTACTGTGGTGCGTTCTACCACCTGCGTGTTGTCAAGTAAGGGGGAAGAGCCACGGTCCTTGCAATGTATTGGCAAGTGAAACCCATGGGCGTTGTTGAGCGAAGCCGCGTGCTCTCGCAGTCTGTCATCTAAACAACGACCGGTCTAGCCTATATACACACGACCGCTGGTCAGAGGAACCCTGTACACAACTTTAGTGGCGTAAGGAACAAAGTGCTTGGTGTGCTTCTTGTCACAATTATGTTTCTTAGGTTTACTTTTCTCTTCCCGCCAGATAGCGGGGAGCTGTGAAAACGACATCAACGTCGAACTTCGCTGCTATACGTTTCAAGTTGAACCAGAACTTGTGCACGTGGGGAGCACTTTGAACTTCTTTAACCGTTTCGCCTCGTCGGAGTTTTTTTTAGTTTCTTTAGCAACGGTTCCACCACTCCTTCCAAAAGGGAAGGAGAAACCCTGATTGTTTCAGACCTGATGGTCAACAGTCTCGGGAACTACGTGTGAACCGGACTTAAACAAAGCCGAACGGAAGAACAGTGAGGTGGTGCACCCTTTTAACTAATTTGTATTGGGCCGAATCAAAGGGTAAAGGTCCCTTTTTGCTTGTGTCATGTAGTACATCCAGCATATATGGTTGGTGTAGATCCAGCTTACATGGTTAGTGTGCTCCTCCGACTTTTGACCTGTCCTTTCGCGCTGTTTGTACTCATGTCGTTCAACAGCCAACTAGCCCAGGTATCCGCCCTTTTACGTAACGTCTAAATTTCTTCTACCACTGAACAATAAAGGGATTCTTTGACTTATATTACAAGGACTCTCTTAATCAGAATTCGCCCCCTCTCCGAACTATCGTGGACAAGGCAATGGTGGCGGATCTAGGACTTGAATGACGTTCCTCCTTTTTAAATATGCTAACAACGGATGCATTGTGCGTTGCTTCGTATTCCTGTATATCCATTATCCGCACCCGCTGCTCAGAGGAATGGAAGGTCTCTCTCACTATGGTACAAATTACAGTTTTCAATGCTCCCCTTATAACCTTCGTACACTACTCAATCAATATTTCATCGTTTACATTGACATTTACAACTTAGATCGCAAATCATTGCGCCTACTTTTTGTATAGTAATATGTATATCGGGTCGCAACGTCAGCATACCTTGTGTGTACACAGCCTAACACAAATACCGATGGTGTTGCGTGTTTATTTATACAGTCGGAAGTTAGTCAGACTCAATGGACGCCTGGTATCTCAGCTGTAGATGAGCAATTTAGCCAGTGCAGCGCTACAACCGCTGGCCTGTGGTCTCTAACGTGCACGACGAAGTATAGTGATACGCGACCGCACGTCAGTACGATGCTCATCAAGATCGAAACAGGCAGGGTGGGGATTCAACCCAGGATGCCTGGGCTCTGCAGCGCGAACTTTCGCTCCGAGCTACGTTGCTTCTAGCCCATCGATCCCTCCACAAAAAGCAACGATTTTTCCTCGTTAAACAAAACAATGCAACGCAATGCTTATCTTAAAATAAAAACGCATTGGCCGGTAACTTCTCAATGTTTCCCGTGAGAAACCCAATGTGAAAACATCCACTTGTCAGGCTAAATTCGACATTAATATTTTATACATCTGATAAGTTCGTGCTTCAGATATTTATGACCATTATGTTAGAAAATGAAAGTAGCAAAATAAAAACTAAAACTTTCTATAGGGCAATCCTTTTTTTCTTATATAGAAGTCAACTGTGCGTTATTTCAAACTTCCTACACGCCTGCTACGATCGAAATGTCATTCAAAGCGAATCGATAACCGCGCAGCTGCGAGAGTTTTGCACTTCCAATTACTGTTACTCGTAAATTCAGTCTCCGCAGGTTTTTTATGTTGCCTACCGTGAAATAAAATAACAATTAAAAAAGGATTGAGCCTGTAGGCCTCGGTAATTGCAACATAATGTTAATCGAATGTACGATTATTTGGTATTCTTCGCTGCAGATATCATGACAAAATTACCGGACGATACGCATCAAATATGTTCAAAGAATATTTCTATCATACATATGTATTCTTTGAATATGCGTGCAGACAGTGTCTCCAGAATGTACCGGGTGTTTGTGAGAAATCCGAACCCGACTGTTCGCACCGCAAAAAATAAATAAACTAGACATCGCGGAGAGCTTAAACTTCGTTAGAACGTATAGATAGATAGATTGATAGTTTATTTAGTGCCGGATCAACAGCCGTGAGGCCTACAGGACAGTACACTTTGTCATGTTTCGCACAGTGGCGTTAACAATAAAAAAGGGTATTACATAGGACAGTGTGGTTGCCGAGGAGCACAATAGAAATCAATCTGACGCGTCATCAAATCCTAGTTGGTTAAAATAAAAATGGTTGCCACGGGCACACTAAGATAAAGTCAAGTGAATATGTCATCTTGTAAAAACATTGAATTGTATGTATCTTGTAACCGAATCATTGGACACTTTGAATGAATATCTGTATAAAATGTGTGAATACATTTACACGCCTTCCCAGATGGGACACGGAAGCACAATGATGACAACTCGTCGCAATCAAGAGTGCCATGCACAACTTTTCTCAAAAAGTTCATATCATGTGCAAGCCTCCTGTCGTGAAGAGACTGGAGGCCTATGTCTGCTAATACCGAGCTATAGCTGTAAAAACGCCGACGACCAATGTGCCTATCGTATTTTGTTAGATTCATTGATAGCTTGTGTAGCGTGATGTAGTACCAGTGCTGTTTTGCAAATTTATAAGAAATATAAAAGGTGTTAAGAAATGTATATAATATTGCATGATATAAAACTGACGTTCCATCTTCCGTAAAGCGCCCAGAAGGGCGCACAGTATTTTACAAATAAAAAAAATACAATACGAATAAATTTCCGCTGTACCTCTTCGATTACATTGCTGTAGCCGAGAGAAACAGAGTTCCATATTACGGATGCGAACTCTAAACGCGGCCGGACAAGTGAACAATATAAAGAGAGAACACAATGAGGGCTTCTAAATTTTCTAATTATAGCCCCAGCCGTTCGAGCAAGATGCCAACGTTTTAACACCAACCGTCGTTATCTTATTCAAAAGTTATAAGCGATTTTCTTTAAACTTTCAATGAAAAAATGGGGCCCATTTTCGCCCGTTTTCGGTTTCTGGTGTCATAGATTTCTCCATGTATTTGAGAGTTCCGTCGGCCGTCATTTTTTTCATTGAAATTTTCAGAAAATCGCTTATAACTTTTGAATAAGACGACGGTTGGTGCTGAAACTTTGGCATCTTGCTGGAACGGCTGGGGCTACGTTTTCTGACGGAGTCGGAGCTCCCCGTAATGTCTAGTTTATTTTTTTTTTTTTTTTTGGGGGGGGGGGGGGGTGCGAAAAGCCGCATTCAGATTTCTCACGAACATTCGGTATTTTGTCAAATTTAGCGGTAAAACCACGGCTTTAAGCCTCTAAAACTATATTTTCGCGTGTTTGGTATAATCTGCACCGCTATAACGAATCGCTTTATAAAAGCGATATTGTAGGCGTTCTTTTTTTTTTGTCTAAAGGTAAACAACCGAAATTTACAGCGTGCGTAAAACATAACCGTACACCGCGCGCGAAGGAAAAAAAAAGAGAAAGAAAGAACATAGCCTAAAACGAAAGATGGGCTATCGGTCGCTTTTGTCGACCGCACATTTCGGTCAGTTTGGGACCGAGCGTGCTCGATAAAACGTCCGCCTTCCGGGACAGGGAAAAGCAAACACAGAGGAGTCACGTCGTGTCGTTTAGCAGCGTCCCTACAACGAATCTGCCCCACGAAAAAATTCCCTAGGGACGACGCTTTACACATACGACGGGACGAGATTGAAATTCCCAGGACAGCAATAGAACGGCGGTTGGAGTCACTGCGCGTCTCTTTTGTGCTCTTCCGCTAATGGGTGGTTGTGCAACATTGGTTGTGCGCAGCTGGTATCGCTGCAGTGGTCGCTCTAAAAGACAATTAATGTAGTTACTGAGCATTCTCCCCGTTCTTAAGGCTCGTGTTTTTATTTTGTGTGTGTGTTGTGTGTTTCTTCTTTTTTGCGCGTATCGATACTCATTCAAGTCCAACTGCTGGAGATGCTAGGATCATTAGGAGCAAATGAAGAAGCACAGAAAGTGCATTGTCACGGCGGTCGTCGTTCTTTTTGTGCAATGATTCTGTGTTGTTTTTTAAGCGTGAAATGCATTTTAAGACTAACCCCTTGATCCCCAAATTTGGTCCCTCTGTGCGTCCTTCCGTCCGTGCATTTCCCGCTAAATTTAGCGGAGAAATTGCCGTCCCGAAACTTATGCCCGAATTCAGTTTCTCAGCTAAATTTAGCGGGAAAATTTATGTCACGTGACCTCACGTCACGGGACATACAGACCGACTCAGTTTCCCGGCTAAATTTAGCGGGAAAAATTTACGTCGCGCGACCTGCACACCACTTCGGTTTCCCACTAAATTTGGCGGGAAAGTGGCGCCACTTGCCGTCACGTGACCTATACATTTTGGAGAAAATTAACGACGGCACGTGACCTACAGGTTGTAAGACAAGTGAAAAACTCAGTTTCCCCGCTAAATTTAGTGGGAAAACTCCCGTCTCGCGGCCACAACATCAATTCAGTTTCCCCGCTAAATTTAGCGGGAAATTGACGTCCCGTGACCTACGACCCATTCCAGTTTCCCACTAGACTTCAGCGGGAAAATTCCCGTCTTGTGATTTAGACATCAATCCAGTTTCCAACCCTAAATTTAGCGGGGCAAATATACGGCACGTCTTCACCCCTCACCGATTCCCTTCCTATAATGCATTTCATGCATTAAGAACTTTGCAAATATAGGTCGCTGCCTATTTTTTTTTTGTGAGTGACTGGTTTAGTTGGTGATGGTAAACGAACAAAGATGACGATCGCAGTGACGATGCATGTTTCATGCTGTTTGATCGGCTCCGCTGGATCGTAGCGTTGGTTCCATTCGGACTTTATGTAAAACTTGGTCAAACACAGAATTGCCAAAAACTCGTTTAACAGCCGCTGGTGCTAATTTATAATTTTTAAACTTTAGATATGAATCATAGTAGTTAAATAAGAAAGGTACAGACTCTTCATTCTGAATACCATATATAAAACGCCGCAGCATAAAGTTAACGGTTTGTAGGTTAATCGTATGCTTAGAGTAAGCAGCCACGATGCTTCCCATAATTCGATTTCCCCACCCCTCTAGATCCAGGAGAAGAGATTACTTTTCTGCGCAAATATATCCCATTTATCTTTATGCGTTCATCCCGCTTAAAGAGAGATCACACGACTGCCACACGGGCATTTTAAATATCGTTGACCTAATTGTCATTCGAGCGATCAGCGAACGAGCACGCGCTCGCAGCTTTAGTGTTTTTCGAGCGCATTTAATTGCCGACCCCTTCGGTGCCCAATCCATTAAACAGGCACTGCTCCATTTGTCTACGGAGTGATTAGATGCCATGACAAACTGCCAACTACTTAAAAATCACCCATACAACAAAAGAGAAAAGTCAAACTGGTCAGTCGTTCGTCGTCTATTTAAATCCGCACGTCTCATCACGCGAAGTAAGAGCCCATTTCACTGGGAAGATCAGTCGCGGTCGTTCATGTCCGGCTGCCTATCTGAAAAGCGTGACGCGGTTTCCCAAGCAGTCCAAGATGCATGCCCACTGATTTCACCGTTTCGCTTATGGACTGAAATATAAAACAAGGGTGCGGTCAAGTCAAAGATATCGGCCCATCTATATCCTCCCCACATGAGCGACCAATCGAAATCCACCCTTACGGATCTGAACGGACCATTAAGAAGACGTGGTGTGGTGTCCGGTCGCAGAATGGTCGGAAATGAAAGAGTGCCGTTTGTCTCAATAAAGCGAGCGCCGCAATGCATATGTAGGTCACGTAATACATTTGATAACGTTTCTAAGACAGCAAAAGAAAGAAAAACGCTGAACGGATGTGAATTTATTATAGGTAACGTTTGCTCAAGCACTCGTTGTTCCATGTTGTTTGAGTCGTCGTAACTGGACAAGGTGTGGCTGGCGGCTTGGGACATTGCTGACCGGTTCATAAAGGTCTCCGAGGCATTAATTAACCTGGGGAAAGCTTTCCGACGCATCTTCGAAGAGAGTAGGAGTGCGCGTGCGCACTTTGACTGCCGCAGAAAGTTGCCGCCGAGCATGCGATCAGAGACGGCCCGAGAAGCACAGGGTGTGGCTTATTGGTTTCAAGCTCCTTCTTTCGTGATTCGTTCCTCGACGCTATTATCAACTCATGTCGCAATCCCATTTGCATCTAAGCGATTACTTGGGACTAGCCAAGTCCCCCGATTTTTAAACTGTCAGTTACTAGTATCGTTCCTCACCAGTGCCGGTCATTCGCCCACTTCCCAAGTGTCTAAAACGTGCTTTATGCGGTTCTTAACATAATCGTTTCTAATACCTATATTTTCCCAGACTTCTACACGTTACTAAAAAAAGTAAAGAATTGCACTAACACTTACCCATGGTAGATTGTAACTAAAAATTACAAAAATATCCACTAGTGGATTCTTAAGGAATGCGTCAGCATGACTTTTGGAAACGCCACACATGTCCCCATTTGGAAAACACTACCACTGAACCATTCATTTTTTTTATCTTTGGCTTTCTTTTTGATTTTTCTACTTTTTGCTGCCTCTTTTTGGCCTCGTTACCGGGTCAGTGCTAGCGTTTCCCAAAGGGGGACGTGTGTGGCGTTTTCCAACGGTCATGCTAACGGATTCGCCAAGAATCCACCAATGGATCTTCCTGTGTTTTTTTTACTACTCTTTTCTATATTGTTTGCCTGTCAGAGTACGTCGACGCCCTTGGATAAGGTCATCTATACCAGTCGTGGAAAGAACCACATCCCTACCACTCGTGGAAGGAACCGCATCCATGCCACTCTTGGAGGGAACCGCATCCGCCGTTTTAACTACACACACACATCACAGCACACGCACCGCTACTAAGGAAACCCAGAGCGAAGAACCGGCGACAGCAGAGCGGCAACTGTGCACGCGCGCACAGTGACCTCACCTGACCTCGTGCAACGCTAAGGGGGGTGCAGCTGGGCAGTGAGATGGGGGGGGGGGAGAGGTTGCGGCGGGTTACCGCCCCTGGTGCCGCTGATCTATAGTGACGCCAATGCGCCCGCATTCCACCGCGCCGTAACGCAACACCTCCTAGCAAGCAACGCCGTAGTGCTGAATGAGATGGCGTCATCAGAGAAGACCAACGTTGGGCCTAGATTGGACACGACGATTACGTAAACGTTCGGAGGAAAGTTCAAACTTGACTCCGAAGCCGAGCACTCGTTTCTAATTTGCGTCCAGTGTTGGCCTTCTCTGATGACTCCATCTCATTCAGCACTAAAGCTTTGTTATCCATGGGGCGTTGCACGGCGCCTCCTCACTTTCTGGCTCCGCACCAGCTGTGCGCGTGACTTTGACGAAAACACGGTGGTGTCTGTCAGTTTGTCAGTTACCGGGAGAAGGAGGGGAGAGGTTGACGCGCGCTGACGTCAGCGCTTCGGACCAATGGGAGCGTCGTACGCATCACTGTCTCCCTCTATCTCTCTCTGTAGCTGACAAACGAGAGACACCGCCGGGTTTTTTTTGTCAAAACAGAGCGTTCTAATGCCAACGCATTAAAACAGTTACAATTACACTTCTTTAAAAATAAGTGACTGTTACTTCAGGAAGTAGTCCGTTACTTTAGCGGCGTTACTTTCTACCATACTGTCCTAGGGCAAGAAACAAAACGCAAGTGTTATGGAAGCGTTTATTGTTGCCGCCACTCACGCCTTTGTGACTTTGAGCCGCATCTGGCACTCCAAAAGTCTGATCGGACGTCTTGCCTCGTTTCTATGTGGAGATGTCGTCCACCGCGCGGAACACCTTTTCAATTCACCTTTTTTTCCAAATAGGTGCGGCCACCTGGACACGAGACTGGGTGCTCGATTGAGTTGCTAGAAAAAGACGCGATCGTAAGGCCTCTCCCGCCTGTTCGACACCGGAAACGTCAGCTAGATCTTGTTGGCCCATTGAGACGCTGTGACCTTGATATACGACTCTCAAAATTCTGTATCCAGTGTGGATTATCTTTGTCCCTGAAGTTGATAGAAAGAAGTCACCTTCTTTCTCTCACTCGGCCAGAAGGAAGCAAACAAAGAGTGAAGGGACAAAGAAAAGAGGTGCGAGCAGATCCCGTACACCCAGCTCTCGCGCACTTCGATCGTTCTTCTTTTATTTTTTTTTATTTTTTTTTTTTTTCATTAGAGTTTCCCTAATATTGTTAGCACGGAGCGTCTGGTTTTTTGAATCAGTGCTGCTTTCCCCTCCGTTGTGGGCGAGTAAGCTGAGGAGTCACAATCTGCAAACAATCAAGCCACGAAAAAACTATTCGAGTCTAGGCTTTAGCTGACGTGAAGCAAGGCTCTGAGCATCTGAAGAATTGGAGGCTTCGCGCTTTGTAAATTCAGGTGACAATGTGATTCCGCTAAAACTTACCCTTACAAGAAAAATTAGAACAATTTTAATTTTGCCAGTTTTTCATTGTCATTTTATTTACTCAATACCCGCAGCGCCTTTCTGCATTATAGAAAGGGGGGGATACAGAAACAAAAAAGAAAACAAATTAACAAATTAACAATTAACAAATAAACAATTAACAAATTAATCTCGCGAGATCAAACGTCTTCCGACTTATCTTGCGACATCCAAAGCACATTTCAGATTTCGCGTCACTCAGCGCGATCCATCACACTTCGCGACATTGGAAACAAATAAACGATACACGAAACCCTATCCCTTTGAGTAATTATAATCTACTGTGTTGATTCCTGCCTGTAATTTATTCTTTACGCGTTCGTATCTATCAAATGAGCTTGCCCTTTTTAAAGCAGTGTAAAAG